>APFE031583131.1:32147-47539 GCA_000404065.3 Pinus taeda | reverse complement strand
GAAACAATTATTTCATGTGGATTGAAAAATTAATTAAGGATGTATAAATATGTAGATTATCTAAAATTCAAACTATGTACTTTCTAATTTAAAAATGCAAAACAATAAAAACCCCATTACAAAAAAAAATAAAATTAAAATAGAAAACAAGAAAATATGAAGAAAACGAGCACTTCAAAAACTATCAAATTTAGAAAATAATTATTTACATTTCATACATTAGAAAATTTAAAGTCAAAAAATAGGTCTTTTAAAAAAAGGGTGTGATGCAGAATACTCACTTTTTTAAATCGGCATGAAAATCACTACCATTCTAAAACGTAATGTACATGAAAAAAATTAAAGTTCCAAAAACTATGCTCTAAAAAAAACATGTGTGTTCTGCATCATTCCTTTTCAAAATCAGATCATTTTTTTGCTATCTTTAGGAAAAAGTTCATTTTTAGTTATCATTGGTTTGTTGTTGCATTGTTAGAATTATTTGAGTGCTTGTATGAGAAGAGAATTTTTTTGGTTTACTTGTATTATTTGACAAAGTGAAGATTTGAAATTGTTTTCAATATTCGGGTGATTTGAAATTGGTTAGTTGCATTTTAGGGAAAAGGTTATAGTGGGGTTTTGAGTTTTTATTTATATTTCAGTTCAAAAAAGTGAAAAACTCTTTCCCTACCTTAAATATATTTTCATTGAGATAAAAATATCATATCATCATTTTCGTTTGCATTAGGATTGTGTCAAGTCATAATTTAATCAAGTTTCACATCCATTACCTTTATGTAACAAAAACTATTTAAATCACCGCTAATTAAAATCATTTTAGAAAGTTTTATTCATAGGGATCTTTTCCACCTACAGTAGATTAAGTGTAGGGCTTTGGAATAGGAAAGTGAACAAACTTTCCAAAGTTGCAGACAAACACTAGAATCTTGTGATAGGGAGATAAATCTAGTTATTTCAGTTTTGCTCTAGGAAGCTCCCCTTACAAAGATGTCAAGCACAAGATCATATTAGAACTAGTGAAGTGATTGTACCCACTTCATTGGCTATGGTAGAGTGATTTACACATATTACAATGCTATGAAAAGGTACTAGGGGTCACTTGAAAGTAAACCTACAATTAACCATGTTGAGGAGCTTTCAAGGGGATTGAGCTTTTTTACTCTACCCTTGCATGTACATCTGATTTACAACTTTCTCCCGAGGTATAATTGTTATAGTTGGTAATCTTAGTGACCATAATCCTATGGCTATTAGGTGAGGTGACGACAGAGGGAAGGTCTTGCTATACCTAGAACAAACATTGACTAGACTCACTCAGACTTTTTGGAGGGTATTCTTCGCTCGAGATGGAATAAGTGAAGTTACTTGCACCGAATCGTTTCATTAAGCAGATTTCCATTGTAACTACTTCCACTCGCTCATATCTATAGCCACTTTTTGACTTTAATTTATGTGACGTTGGATTTTATTGCCAACTAGTGATTTTATTGTGAAAAGGTTGTTTGCATGGTTTGAATCCTTAGTTTTTTTAGTGTGTGTTAGTTGTTTTTTTTAATTTTTAGAGACCTTAGGATTGGATTGTGAATATTGTTTAATTTGGTGAAAATTTTTAATCATGGTTGAATTTCCAAGACAATCACATAGAATGTGAGGTCAACCTCTTGAATACACACCAAGCCAGTTGGAAAAGATAAAAGCGGAAAAGTCAAGATCTACAGGATCAAAAGCCTCAGACAAACCTAAAAAATCAACACTTTTACAATCTGAGACAATAGAAACCGAATTGAATCCAAAACAGGAAGTGGAATCAAGCTTAGTTCACTTTGATCCATAAGTTACCAAGGTAGTTCATACAAAATTTGACACTGGTGAAGTCTCTAACATTGAACTTACCGAACCAGAAGTAGAAGAACCTGAGTTTGAACTTTCTCAACCTGAATCACATTTGGCTTTTATATATCCTACTCCTGAGCCACCTTCACCTCAAAGAAAGCTTATAGTAATAACTAAATTACCTCATAGGTTAATTACTATTGAACACGTTTTCAAAGAAACATAGACACCTCGTTCTCCATTTACTAGTGCTGAAACTTTTGACCCAAGAGTTCCTTTTTCTCCTTTCTGACCTGACCATTGGTATTCTACAAGAGTCTTTTAGGTCATAATTTTCACCACCTCACATTCCTTTTATCCACCAGAATTCACTATGTTAGATATTTCTATTGGGAGCCAACCCATTACTTCATCCATGTTTACCAGCTCCCCGGAATAACTGTTGTATGGCGGTCCATCAGTTCCTCCTAGGTACTAGTCAGTTACTAGGACCTATTCAGGAGCATCCTCTTCTCCCCAACCTTCTATTTGGTCATCTAGTTTGTCTACATCTACTGTTTGGAGCATGCCTTCCATACCTAAAGCGCTTACAGTGTTATACCAATAAATTCACATGGTTTCTGGTGACAACCACCTTATCCTCCACCTGGAGGAAAAAAACTTGCTAGGGTCAAAATTTTACTTGTACCTATGGTGAGATAACTTAGCCTGACCTAGGTCAACCTATTGTAAATTAACCTTTATATGGTACTCCTTATCCTGGGATGAGCACAATTTGGACTCTTGCTTTTAATCAACAGTATGGTCCAGGTGCTCCACAAGTGTTGATTTATTAACTTGTTCAGCATACTGGAAAAACCATTCCTCCAATACTTGTTACAAGTATTGTGATACTCGTCCAACAACCTGTCCAACGGATTCCTTAGAGACCTATTCAACAACCAATTCAATGACATGTTCAAAGTTCACCACACAACCTTGTACAAACAACTGCTTCACAATCGGTTCCAGGTTATCCTCAACCACCTATTCCAGAAGTATCACAAACGACCGTTCCAGTAACCCCTCAAATATCTGTTCCTCAAACTACTCAAGCAATCCTGCATGCTTCTTCTTATCAAATTGTTCCTAAGGTCCAATCTATACCACAAATCCTATCAGGCAACCTATTGTCGAAACAATACAAACACCTTTTCAAGGTCAAACTTACCAAGTTCCACCTTTTCAAGGACAAGTTTTTCAAAGTCTGCCTTTTCAAGGCGAAACTTTCCAAAACCCACCTTATCAAGGTCAATTCTTTTAAATCCATCATGTTCAAAGTCAATTTGTTCAAGGTCAACCTTTGGAAGTGTAACCTAATCAGGGGAAATGTTACCTAAGTCAGATGGGTCAAGCTCAACCTTTCTAGAGTCAACCATACCCTGGTCATACTTATCAAGTCCCTGTTCAACCTCAACCCTATATGATTCACCCTGGCTACCTTGGTGGAATTACAAATCAAACTTCTCAAGCTATTGAAAGATATCTTGGATATTTGCCTCTAGGAGTTGGTCTTAACCCACAAGGTTATCAAACTTTACCCCAAGACCCTAGTTGGAAGTTACCATTTATTTCAACGTTATGTCTACTAGATTTATCCTAGTTAACTAACGATCCTATTTAGTATTATCCATTTTGGCCGATGATGTTGAAAATAGCAACAAGAAATGCTAAAAATAGAAGTGTTAAAAATAGCACTGTTATAAATAGAAGTTTGGGTACCAATGTTGGACATAACAACAAGGAATGAAAAATGGAAGTGCTAAAAATAGCATTGCTATAAATAGAATTTCAGGATAGATTCCAATTTTAGTTAGTCCCTGAAATAAAATTGAGAAGTAAAATTCGAATATGATCTTAGCAGTTGTTTGTAAAATAATTAATTAATTCACCATGAGTTAATTAGTTGTAGAAAATCAAACATGAAGTCTATGTGGGGACATGCAACAGTTTCTCCATTGATTGAGGAATTTATCCATCAGTTAAAGAGATAAGGATGAGTTTCAATTAGTTGGCTCAGTTAACTGAGTCAAGTCCAGTTAGATTAATTCAAACAGTTTGTTGAATTAATTGTGAGTTCAGTTAGTTGATGCTTGCATGCATGTAATTGCTACTCTCCAGATAACTGAATATTATCTCATAAATAACTCATGCATGTCAGTTCAAACAGAGACCCAATTGAGATCAGAGGAGGGACAATGTACTATCAGTTGGATGAATTTTTCCTATAAAGGAGACTCATCCATGCAGAAGGATTTATCTCCTTCAGGTTTGTGCAGTTAATTCTGAGCCAAGTGAGTAGTGTGAGGTGGGAATTCACACAAGTGGAAGCACTAGACCCCAGGAAAAACTGCGCAAGGAAATAGGAGGCTTGGAGGGTAGAGGAGAAGGTTGTGAGAGCCTTTGAATGTCTATGAGCATCATTTTTCTATTGCAGAAAGAGGAGGATAGCTTGAGCACTAATTCTTTTTGTAACTCGAACATATTTCCACTTGTATGATAATACAGAGATTGGGGTTTTAGGTTGAGGCTTTCCCCGGGTTATTTCTTCTGTGTTATGCGTGATTAATTTCTCATTCTCAGTTATATGTGTTCTCATTGATCTTTCTCAATTCGATTAAGCTTCTACAAAGTTTGTTGTAGAAGTAGATCTTGTATTTTGCTTTAGTCTATTACATAATTTGTTGATCTACAGTGGGAATTTCTACAGATGATTCCTACCAAGTTACCAAGTGATATATCCAAATTTGAAGGTAAATCAGGAGAGGATCCATTCAATCATGTGATGACATATCATCTTTGGTGTGCATAGAATTCTTTGATTGATGATTTCTTTTGTCTACGCCGTTTCCATCAAACTTTAACTAGTTCGGCAACTAAATGGTACATTGGGCTACCTCGTGCCCCTTTCCATAAATTTAACTCCCTAGCAACAACATTTTTAACCCACTTTAAGTTACCAATCCATTATGATATTTGTACTGTACTATTGACTTTGTTAAAACAATCAAAGTTGACTCACATCTCTGATCACATCCATGAATGGAGATGTAGGCGTCGCTTAGTCAAAATTTTCATTCTAGACCAAATTTTAGCTATGTGGTTTGTAAAGTCACTTCTTCCTGTTATCACGGAAGATATTTCCAAGGGAAGTGTCATTACGGAAGAGAAAGTAATTGATCATGCCTAGTACTTAGACTTATCTACACTCAATTTGGTACTTTATAAGAAAAAAACATGCATTTACCTCACCCTACGAGTGAACCCATTATTAAATATCCTACAGGATTAGGATCTAATGCCGTTGATGGATTAATAGGTTCTGTTAGCCAAAAGTCTAAAGGAAAAAAGAAGAACTTGAAAAATATTCAGACTCTATCCATACAAGATACACCATCTGAAAGCCTTCCTCCCAAAATTATTTTGGAGGTTAATGTTGTAGAATCATCTACTTGCAAGACAAAATTGACCGGGGGTAAAAAGAAGGGGAAAGGTAAGTTGAAATAAAATGCTACTCCAAAAGAGAAACCTGCTAAAGTTGAATCTAGTGATGAAAAAAAAAAAACTCGCTATCCTTGCCTTATTTGCAATGAGGATCATGATACCAAGAAATGTCCACATCAGGGAGAGGTTTTGAAATTCATTAAAGGTTCTCCAACTCTTGCTATTTTGAAGGATACATTTCCTTCTCAAGAAAACAAATTTGTTTCTCACAACACATCTTCCTCTTCAAAATTTCAAGATATCTTGATGATGTCTTCACAAGAAGGTATGGTAGCTATGAGATCCAGAGATTATGGGTCCAAGAATCTTGTCGAAAATGAAAATGAGGCTTGTTCGTCTCGTCAACCTTCCAATTCAATTTCTCCTTCTCCTTTTGAACCATTATAGATTGAGAATCCAAATATTGACACGATGATCTGACTGCCTCCTAAAGGTCTACTTTGGAAGTAAGCTTTCAACCCGCATGCTAGAGCTACACAAAATTATAACATTGTTGAAGATCTATCTATGTCTCCTTTTGTAATGTCATCTCTGGAAGTGTTGTAAACATGCCCAACACAATGAAATATTTTATTGTCACCTATAGGAGCTATTGACCAATAGGATTCTAACTTAATTATCTTTGATCTTGAGAGTCATATCTCGAGACTCTCTCATCAACTAGAAATCCAGACTCCAGATTTTGTTAAAACTAGATGAGTATTTCATACAGTTGTTGATGAAGGAGCTTCTATGTGCATTATGTTGATAACTTGTTGGAAACATTTAGGTTATCCAACCATTAATCAATCGCGTACCACTCCAAATCTAAAAAATCATTATTTTCTGCAGAGTTATTATGTGACTTTCCCCGTACTAAAACTGAAAATGTGGCAGAAGATTCTCTTCCAGATGAATTTATTTTTCTAATAAGTAATTTAGATCCTTGGTATGGATATATCATCATTTATCTTAAAATCCATACATTTTGGCTAGAACTGAGTTGAACTAATTGTCGTTGAATCCAATATCATTCCCAACAACACAGTATTGTTGGTGACACATTTTATCGCCGTGGTGCCAATTATATTTTACGATGATTTTTAACACATGCAGAAGCCTAAAAGGCATTAAATGATTGTCATTTTGGAGCTTGTGGTGGTCATATGTCAGGGTTTGCCACTGCTCAAAAAATCTTGCATGTAGGATATTTCTGGCCTTCTATGTTTAAAGAATGTATAACCGCAATCTAGAAATGCCATAATTGTCAAATTTGTGATCAAAAAATTTGCTCACATTCAACTCCTCTTCACCCAATCATTGTTTTTAGTCCTTTTGCTAAATGGGGCATTAACTTTCTTATATGTAACCCTCACTCAGCCGGGGGGCATGGGTATATTATCCTTGTGGTAGATTATTTTACAAGATGGGCCAAGGCGATGCCTACATACAAGGATGATGGTGAAACAACATCCATTTTTGTGTTCAATTATGTAATTTCTTGGTTCGGAGTACCACAAGCTACCATCATAGACCATGGTAGCCATTTTCGAAACTATATCATGACCGATCTTACCATGAAGCTAGGCCCATGTCATGAGAGTTCTACAACTTATTATCCACAGGAAAATGGCCAAGTGGTATCCATTAACAAATTTTTAACTACAATGATTATACAGATTATCATGACTCATAAATGACAATGGAACCTAATTCTATATCAAGCATTGTGGGCATACTGTACTACAACAAAAATTTCAACTAGTTTTACTCCTTTCCAACTTGTCTATGGTATGGAAGAAGTTTTATCGATCGAATGCGAGAAACTGTTTTTGAAACTAGAAATTGAATTATTACCAGCTACTTCTATGGAAGAGAATTTTTTTTTGTAATTAGCACGTCTCTATGAGACTCGTCGTAATGTTGCATTAGCAAGTGAGGCCAAAAACAACTAGTTAAAGCATAGTATGATCAAAATGTCAAACTTCGTTCATATGCAGAAGGTGATTTAGTCTTGATCTACAATCAAGAGCATGATAAATTAGGTGCTAGAAAATTTGAGCCTATGTGGCATGGCCCTTATATTGTAAAATGATCACCGGAAAAATGGGCCTATGAACTAGTGGATTATGACAAAATTCCTTTGGGCAAGCCCATAAATGGCCTTTACCTAAAGAAATATTATGCTTATATTGTCTGGTGAAACACTTGTATATATATTGTACCAGTTTTTATTGACTTGGATTTTTCACTTCTTCTCTTGCTCATCTTGTGTTACACTTGATTTGCAGATGTCAACGTTCCCTCAGACTTACATTGGCTTCATTGATGACGCTAGTCATAGTACTCAAAAATTGTCTTCCGCAACTTGGGTCATCTATTGGCCCACAGACGAGTTAGTTTCTATTCATGGGATATGCCTTGATCGAACAACAAATAATATTGCAGAATATATCACAGTAATTAAGCTATTATTTGATGCCATTGCATTTGGCATTCATTGACTGATTATTAGGTTAGATTCAAAACTCGTATTATTATATTTGAATGGTGTTTATTCAATTAGAAGTGCTTCCATGTTAAGGATGTTTTTGTAGGTTCATCCCTTGGAACAAGAATTTGATTATATTGTGTATCAACATATTACGAGAAATTTAAACACATTAATAGATGTAGTGGGTAATTATGTGTTAAATTGGAGCTTGCAAAAAATTGTACGATATAGGAAAAAATTTAAGTAGTAGGTTTTTCATTAGATAAATTTCTGTAAATAAGATTGGATTTTACAAAAAAATGTCATCCAATGACATGAGGTCGCGTGGCTTTCATTTTTTGAACATGTCAATACATGATCAAAAATAAAAAAAAGGTATCCCTCAAACTAGTCACTACGCATGATGGTGATCATGGTAGCATACAATGGCACACGCTACTCGGTGTAGCAAATAGATAATAGGACCAGGAACTCCTACAATATGCCTATCATAGTAGAGAGGCAAATTATCTATAGTGCTATTTAGAATGTTCAGATTCAACCTCTCTAGGTTGTGCTCTATATCTATCAGTGTCTTTGCCGCATCTATGTTCTGTACTATGGGAGAAACTAGCTGCTCACCACACCGATCACATCTACGCAATCTAGTTGGTCTCGCCGGGGCCACATCTACATGATCATTTTGGAAATTAATTAAATGAAAAAAAATGAAAATATTAAAATCAATCAAAATGTGAAGTTTTACCTATAGCACCCCACTGCATCCCAGGACATAGTGGTGTGACCAAATCTCCTGTATAGTCCATCCTTACATACAAAAATTCCTCAATCATGATGATCTGGCTTTCTAGCCACTTGGAGAAGATGGGATTAAATTTGACTATTGGCCCTTCACCACCTCCATGGCATGTCGTGAGTGTACCCCATTTTAGCATGCGATGGTCATAAGGCCCTCCTCTCTCTACAGATACCTGTGGATCCAGAAGAGGAATCCACACCAAAGCAAATGAAACAAAAAAGACATCATACCCAAATTTTTTGAATTTTCCTATTCTAACCATGGTTAGTTTCCCCTTCAAGTTGGCGATTACAACCTCAAACCAATTAAATATGGTACCATTGAAACAATCCAAAGTAGTCTGCATCTGAGCTTTAGTGAGAAAATGTAAATTTGCGCTCCCACACAACCGTGCAATAGTAAACCCAATGGATTTCATAGGAATCTGAGAGATAGTCTTGATATCAATCTGACCATATTTGATAGAAACCCCATCAGTGCAGTATTGGATCAAATAGGTTGTGTTGGTCTCACCACTACACCTATGGGCGTATAAGTTGATTTCCTTGCCAAGGCGTGGAAGTCCACTCAGGAAATAAATGTCATCAGTGTCGATGACAAGTATATGGTCTCCCACTATGAAACAGTCTTCCTAGACATTCCACTTGCCTACTATCCATTCAAGCAATTCTAATTGGGTACTCATGCCCATAATGGTGAAAAAATTGTATAACCTACAATTTATAAGGGTTTATATTGTTGTTGGGTCATTGAGATAAATTATATGTTGTTCTTAGTGCTCACGCTCTCTCCATTCCATGTTTATGGTTCAAAATCTTGCAATTAAACATTAAATATCATTAGAAACAAGAATTTAGAGATTTAGCGAAAAATTGGGGCATTTTCATTCATTTTTTCTTGCCCTCAGTGTTGTACGCAACTGACTTCGATGGATAGTGTGCATGCACGCAGTTTATTTCCTTGAAACTGTGCACATAACATTAAATTTATTGTCGATGTACGTAGGCTTGATTAAGGGTACCTATAGTGAAAATCTAAAAAATTGGCATGAAAATGAAGGGCTTGGATATACCATTTACCTAGAGAAAGCGGCTCATGATTTCGTCCAACGGTTTCCCCGGAATTGGCTTCGAAAGTTTTAAGTAAAAATGGCTTCTATCTCTCTCAAAGGGGTAAAAATGAAAATGGTGAATTTTTTTTTACAATTTGGTCTTTTTTATAAGTTTTTAGGGCTAATTAAATATTATTTTATGCCTATTAACTTTTTAAGTCCAATTTTATAAATGTTTTTGTTATATTTTTTGAGTAGAGAATTATTTTGAGTCAAAGTGTGGAGGTTACGGGACAATTACAGAAACAAATTATTTTGGTATTAAGTACATTTTATCACTTTTTCAAACTCACTAAAACTTAAAAAAAAGGAGAAATCATGGAGTTCAAAATTTGTTGTCAGGATAGAATTCTCTTCCAACAACAAGGGGATCTCCTTGATGTAGAATCCCAGCTAGATGTTGCACCGTTTGCTTGAGGAATCCCATCCGGTATGGAGGACCGATTGCCATATAGGTGGTTTGATTTTGCTTTTGATGAAGGTGGGATACCAACTTAGTCAAATTTGTGAACCTCAACAAACACAAGCAATAAATGATGTTTTTTCATAATATGAATACCATAAATAGCAACATTAGAACTTGACAACATGAATCTCACTTAAAGTAATTGTTAACAAAACCTCAAATCAGATCATGCCTATGTAAAGAATATGCTTAATGGCTATAAAGTAGTTCACAGTAGCTACACATCAAAAAACATAAGGAAATTCATAGTCAAAGAAAAGATCATGCCAATACTAATGAAGTAGTTCATCAGCATAAGAAAAAAGTAAGCATATCATATACCATCCATGCGTTGTAAATAAATATCCATAGCATAGGAAGAAACATGAGAAGAATACACATCAAAGAACTCATAGGAACCTACAATTCATTGAGCAAATAATATCCATGGTGTCACAACACAAAAAAATCATCCAATCTGTGAAACAACTATTTCTCCTTGTATTTCTTATAAGAGAACAAGTCCTTTCTCAAAACAATATGTCCCAAAATAAGTCCCAAGCTAAAAGTCCTTTTCAATGTGCCATGAGGGTATATTTATAAAGGGAGAGTGATCCTCGGTCTACCCTTGACTCTTGGACTTCCTCATGACCTTTCAACTACCTCACGACCTTTATAATTCCTTATGACTCTTCACATTATATTATTGTGCTATTCTGTCTTGTTAGTTACACAAACTAAGAAAATTCTATCATATCAACTTGACTATAGACATTTCAAGGATTTCTAGGTGGAGTTGCTCACCTAGATAAGTGCGCCAAATCGTGTAATCAACTGCTATGGGGGCTATATGTGTTTTTTCTTCATCATGTCTGTGTAGGAACTCGAGGGTGTTTAGGATGAGGGTACTTATTTTGGTGTTCACTTGATTGGCCAGGGTCGCCAACTTTGTATACATTCTCACTGGTTCTACCACGTACCATGTGATGTTCTCCTTTGTAACCTATATGTTACCTGAGTGGACAACCTGCCTGTATGTGCAAAAAAATGTTTGAACTTAATGTGAAATGTATTCCTGCTTCCTCACTTGCTCGATCTCTCTGATAGATGGGACCCCATGTTTCTCAATCATCGATTCCAAACCACTAAAAATGTGCTTGTAAGAAGCCAACACTCTATCCACATCTTTGGATAGTTTTTCTATCGATTGGATCTTGATGCAGAGTTGGACTTTGGAATTCTGCATGGTGATCCAATCCTTTTTTGGGACTACTTCCAGTACACCTGGGTACGTGATAGACCATTCATGTATACTATCCAAAGCTACAACAACTTCCTTTAGCATAGCATACCTTTCCTTCATGTTGGTATGTATGGACAAGATCAGGGCTACTGTATGATGTAGCTTTGACATCTCTTCATATACCATCACCATGGCTTCACTTAGAGTTTTAGCCTCATCCCTGATTGCATCTTGTAGCTCCTTTGTACCGGAATTTATGAAGCAGAGGGCCACATTTTCTTTTTATTTAACGGTCTTCTGCTCTGACACCTAAATATTTTTCTGGAGTTTTGTGATATGCTTGCTCATCCGAGCAACATTATGTTCATTCATGGTCACAAATTCAGTTCTGGGTAAGGTGATCATCTTAGGGTTAATTGTAGTGTCAAGAAAAATTTCCTTCATTATGGTTGCTGAGAGGGGTTCTAGAGGGTTTCTGGCATAACACATTCTCCTTTCCTTCATGATATTGAAGCTAACCTAGTCAAAAGTGAGCTTGGTGAGATCCAACACTTCCTCTTCCTCTTCTTCAGGAATGCCCAACTCTTTGAGAAGGAGATGTCCTCCGGTGATTGGAGTGGATGGGAGAACATCTAATGGAGACAACTCAACTTTCTCAGGTTCTTGTTGATCTTCCTTGCCGGCCTCTTCTTGTTCTCTTTTTCTTCTTTCCTCCTCTTCTATGCTCTTTTCCTCTTCATCTTTCTTCCTCTTCTCTTCCTCAAGTCACTTATTCCCTTACTCTTATTTATCCTACTTCCTCCTAAGTTCCTCAACCTTCCTATTAATCTCTTCATGTTCCATCAATTGTTGTTCTCGTTTATTTCTCCCTTCTTCCTCCTCTTCTCTTAGACTTGTTATTTTAACTATTTTCTTCTAGTTGCTTCTTTCTTTATTCCTCTTCTTTCCACCTCCTTTTCTCAAGCTGGTACTACGAATGTTGGCCAACTAAGTCTTGGGAGTGTTTGAGATCTTCCTCTCTTTTCATTTTTAGCTCCTACTTCTTCTTTGCCAGGGCTGCATTTCTTTATTATAGTGTTTCATTATCCTCTCCTGCTTCCTAGTCACTTAGGGGATCCTCCACCTCTTTCTCCTTTTGTTTCTTGAGTTTCCTGGTGACCTTCTATATCTCCTACTTCCTATTCAAAGTAGATGACCTCTCTTGTAGGCTCAGATTTTCTTGTGAGTGCTCAGGTTGCTCATTGTATTTTGCTTGTTATTCGCTGGGGCTGAGCTCCCTGGTGGCATTGTACTAATTTCTAATTCCATCTCCATGATCCTAACTTGAATATAGTTATGACCAACTAAAATTAGCTCTCTTGCTGTGAGCAGCTATGAACTTCTCGGGATCATATGTACGATGGTTCAAGATTACAAAATAACACCCCTTTAATTCCTCGGCCTCTGTCTCCACGTCCTTGAAATTTTCTACCATGTAGGCCCCGATGAAAAGAGGGAAAGCTGGCCATGGTTTCTTCTTACCCTTGCTCATTATTTTCAAGAAGCCCTGTGTCATCTGATAATATACTTCCTGCATGAGTATCTTATCTGTGGCGAACGAAGAAGTGCATGTGGGATCTTATAGGAACCAAAGCCTCTAATAAATGTCCCCTCCTAGATCAGGAACCAATGCGCCACCTTAACGATGGTTTCAATGGCCCTCTTTGACATACAAGGTGGTTCTTCCCTTGAAAGCCATTGATATAGTGGAGCAATAAATTATTCAGAAATAGTATCGATCCAACCCTTATAGACGGGGTTCCAAAATATCTTATAATGGCAATGTACTGGACCTGCTGCAAAAGATTTCCAATTGTATCTCTAGTTGTCAAACTCACACCTTACATAGACTACGTCCAGGAGGTATGAGGCCATATAGAACTCTAATGGTTGGTCTAGGTGTATATGCTTAGCTACAATTATATTCGTTATCAAGGTTGACATGAGGATGTTGGCACAGTTGAAGACTGTACCTCAGGTAGTGACAATGTACATGATGGGCACCCATGTCCCATGGAACACATCACAATATTCTCTCCCGTACAAATAGTTCATCATGGCAGAAATCAACTAATAGACCTTCCTTAGTCCGTCCATCCTATATATGTTGTCGGTTCTAACCAGAAACTTAGATGGGGCTTGCCACCATTCTCTAAAAATACCCTTGGTAGGAGTCACAAACTCGAGAGCCACCAAGTGTTGAAGGATTCCTCCTTCTCAAGAAATTTGTAGTATCTAGCGATATCTCTGGAGGCGATATCTGTGAGCATTGCACTAATGTGATACCTCACCATCCATGAATCTGTGTTTATGCTCTGTATGATCTAATCAATTGTGTTGACACATGGGAAGATTGGAGGATGTGATTCCACTTTGTGAAGCTTCGACCTCTTAACATTTATGTACACCGGGAAATCCTCCTCGTTCTTTGGAATATCTGGTTTGGCAAACTCTGAATAAATATCATCCTAGGACAACTTAGTTATTTTGTTGATATTGCAAGTGGTATCCCTGTAGATGGAGGGTGCTTTGTACTGGTTAACTTCTTGTGAACTACTTCCAGAGCACTTGTGGGCATGTTTTGCTATGTTGGTTCCATCTCATCTTCGAAGGAGGAGATCAAGATGCACTTGAGATCCATGTCACCTACCATATCGAATAAATAGTCCCACGATGAGAGAGACGACATGAAAATAAAACCTTAGTGACAAATACAAACTACAATTTTCAGAGCCCAGAAGAAGGCATTTTAGTAGGTTGTGAGGTCGTAGGGATGAGGAGGTCACATGGGTCGCGTGGCTTAGTGTGCAACCTGACGAATTGGAAAGCTAAAAGTGAGGTTGCGAGGTCATGGGGTCAGTCAGGTTGTGGAGGTCGCAGAGGTCACGAGGTCGCGCGGTCGCGGGGTTGTGGAGGTCGTGGGGTTGCAAGGTCTCAACATTTTTCTTACCACAATTTTATGTCATTCAAACTGCATCTCTGGGTGATCTTGAGGGGTGAAGCATGGTGTTGAGTGATAAAAGGTGTCTTTTTAACCCCTATTTATCCTACATTAGTTATCAATCCAAGTATGATTTTTTATCTCAAGAGTGTACTCAGTCTAAGGTGGTCACTTGATTCAAGAGTAATGTTTTCTAGTTTGTAGCATAGTGCTAAATACAAGAGTAAATGGATGCTGGAAATAGAATATACTTGTAATTAAAAGAAACCTTAATGCTCTGAAACTTAAATCATTCATTCAGAAAACTACAACAATTTATCAGTCAAGGATGCAGTAGTGATAACTCTTTCCTCTGTCAACTGATATAAATGAAATCAATCATAAACCAGACCTCCAATATGAGAACTTAGATAGCGATAGTCAATGTTCTTTACAGTTGTCGATCTTTTAATCCATACTAAAGCAGATAACTAGAAATAATAATTCAATTGGAGATGCTTACTAAAACACACTTGCTGCACTATCAATTAAAAGGTGAAAGCAAATCCTTGCAAAAAAGGAACAACAACTAAGTCTGTTAAAAAGATTGAACAACAAAGCTTAATCTACAGAAATGAATCGAACAGCAACCTTCAGATAATAAAGGAACAACAAATCTCATTAAGTGTAAACACACAACGACTATAAAGTAATAGAATTAGTAATCTTATTCTGCCAGAGAGAACATTAATCGCAGGGATAAAGGAATGACAATCGTGATTATAATTGAACATCAATTAAATGAACAACAGTTGCAATTGTGAGTGAAGTATTGTTTCAAAAGGAACAACATGACATTGAGTTATGAATAACATCGTGTTATCAACACAGTCTAATTATGATCTTGATGTAACTGTTAGGGTCCCACCCTAACCCCCTTATTCATGTCATGGGATCACGTCATAGTCAAGAGTCAATAAAGCCCA
>APFE031583131.1:0-25622 GCA_000404065.3 Pinus taeda | reverse complement strand
ATGAACCACACTAGTTGGTTCGAAACGCGTCGACAAATGTCTTTCTATATGTGATTTACGCCGAAATTCTTCTGATAACTCTGAGAGTTTTCGATAATGTTGAATCCATTTCTATCGCCAAAACAAGATTCAAGCTTTCAAATCAGTCAAATTAAAAAAAAAATACCAAATTTAAGGTTTTTCCTTTGTGTTCGTCGGGGCACCTCGGTAGACAACGTCTAGTGGGGTCTCTATTGAAAAGAAAAATCGTGTGTGGTTCATTGTTGACCAACTTTGGAGATGCCACGCGATGGATGCTTCATGTGGGATTCATTGTTGCACAGCTTCGCCGATGCCACACGGAGGATGCTTTCCCTAAAGTAGAGTCGCACGCGATGGATTTTTCTTTTGAATTGATTTTTTTAAAATGAATCATAATAATTCGTTATTTTGGGTGTGAACATACGTAGTCGTTTTCGAGTGAAGCCAGTGCTTTCTCATTTGGGGTGGTCCATTTTGAATTCGTGAGGGGACAATTGGATTGAATTTCAAACCATCGTTTTCCGAATTTTTAAATATGCAATAACAAAGAATATTTTTTGAGTTTTCGTAAATATAAAAGGTTTATGGAATAAATATAAGAGGTTTTATTTATTTATTAAACCTCTAGTTTATTTATATTTTATTTATTTACCATACTTTTTTTATAAATATTGTATTTGGCCCATGGTATTAATAGGTTTTACCTAAATAAAACATATTTTTTGAGTTTTTGTAAATATAAAGAGGTTTATGGAATAAATATAAAAGAAGATTTTATTTATTTAACATACCTCTAGTTTATTAATATTTTTATTTATTAACCATACATCATTTTTGAATGTTCGTAAACCTCTTGATATTTTAAATTTATATTGTGTTTATACATACTAATAGATGTTAAATGTTAAACATTATGTTTAATTTTACATTTTCATGTTTACGTTTTGATGTGAGATCTACCCCCCATACTAGGTTGTTTACATTTACATTTACGTTTACGTTTATTTACGTTTTGATGTGAGATCTACCCCCCATACTAGGTTGTTTACATTTACATTTACGTTTACGTTTACATCTATGTTTTTATGTGTGATCTACTCCCATACTAGATTGTTTTCATTTACAATTACCTTTAAGTTTACATTTTATGTGAGATCTTACCTCCATAACCGGGTGTAAAGAGTCTCTCGGCGTAATTAAAAAAAGATTAAACACTAAAACACAAGCAATCAAAAGAGAGGAGTATTTTTTTTTTAATAACCACTAGTTTTAGAAAAATAATATTTTTAATAATAATTATTAAGGATCAATAAATATTCTAAATTAAAAAAAAATATATACGATCATACCAAAACAAAGAAAACTTAATGCTAAAATTTTGAAATTTATCTGAAAATACATAATAATAATGATAATCTAAAAATTTAACATTATAACTCTGAATATGAAAAAATCAAATTCCAAAAAACCAAGCTTTGCATATAAAAAAATTTGATCTTCTCCTAATCTGGTAATAATTTGACAACTGCCAATCAAATACAGTGACTCCACCAATGGATCATATGGGTAAAATCTCTGACACAATATTTAATAGTTCGTACAAAATCGAAAGCACGGGGCTGGTCTGCAATGAAGCGCGTTTCGAGCAATGGACCACACCGTGTGGGGTTCATTGTTGACCATCTGCGTAAATTCCACGCGGTGGATGCTTCGTGTGGGTTTCATTGTGGATGCCACGCGGAGGATGCTTTCCCTAAAATAGAGGCTCACGCGATGGATTTTTCTTTTGAACTCATTTTTTTTAAGTGAATCATAGTCAGTTATTCTGGGTGTGAACATACGTAGTAAGTGGTTTTCGAGTGAACCCAATTTTGAATTCGTGTAGTCTAAAGAGGGGACAAACGGATTGAATAAACCATATTTGTAAATTCCATGCGGTGGATGCTTCGTGTGGGGTTCCTTGTTGACCAGCTTCGCCGATGCCACGCGGAGGATGCTTTCCTTAAAGTAAAGGCGCATAACGCGTTTTTTTGTTCGGTCTGAACATAGTAGTTTTCGGGTGAAGCCGGTGATTTTTCCTTAGATGTGGTCCATTTTGAACTTGAGAAACATGGTTTTCCAAATTTTAAATTACCTATGATAAAGAAAATGAGCAGTGACCGCCGGCGATGTGTACCCCGTACTCCTTTGCGGCCCCTACGGCATGGACTAACTTATGGTGGAATACTCTCCATGACCCCCTTATAGAACCCCACATTCACACAATTGACGCTGTCTGGAATTAATCTTCTAAATTTAAACAGTGTCCTTTCCTGGCAAATCCTTGTACATGGACTGTGATTTGTAATTGTATCGAAAGGTATCCCACGTACGACAACAACCAGTAGTTTTTAGCCCGGTAGTGAAATGATCTGTTAGGGATGAAATTTGATTTACCCGTGAAATAAGGTTTTTTTGCTAAACAGTTTTCTTCCTTAAAGTTGCAAAGACAAGTTATAGATGTGTGAAAACGGTCGCATTTGATGGATTATTTCAATTCAAATTATACACTATTTTTATCTCAGTAATAGTCTGAAATAGATAACTGTCCTTAAAAAAGCACTCTGAAATATTTTCTAACATCTTGTAATATAAAGCATTACTTAAGAAATTTAAGAGTCGTTAACGACAACTATTTACAGTTTAAGATTTTTATAATTTTTATTTGTTTAGTTTCATCGATTAAATATTATTAATGAATTTAGAATATTTAGTTTTTAAGTTTTGATATTTATAATTTTGGAAAATTAAAAAACAATATTATAAATTTTTAAGAAATGGAATTGCTGAACAAAAATTTAACAATAGACAAGTAATGTTATAATTTTGATGTAATTTGAAAGTGAATTTCTAAAACAAATTACACTATATCATGGTAATTATAGTAATTTCTTTTTTTCTTTTTTTTTTAATCACATGGTGAATCAGTCCTAATTTATGGAAGACCCAAGATCAATCCTCGTAGCTGCCTCTATAACACAGGGTATATCCAACTACCTGCAAATACTCAATAAGATTTGAACTGCAGTCTCTTAGGTTTCTATAACACAGGGTATATCCAACTACCTGCAAATACTCAATAAGATTTGAACTGCAGTCTCTTAGGTTTCGCCCAAATAAAATTACCCTCAAACCACACATCATTGTACAACTTTATTTTTTATTTTTATTTTTTATTTTTTTAATAAACTTGATAAAAAATTCAAGTATCGTCCCATGGTAAAATCGACATGAAAATTACATGAAAATTTGTTACCACGAAAAAAGACTTAAATTCCATCCGAATGGTAGAGTTTCCTAAATGGCAAACTCTGCTTTTCAAAATCATATTTCATCATCTAAGGGAACGTTGCAAACGAATAGATTGCGTCGAAAATTTGGAAAGTGTCTATCGAATATAACACAAAGTGACATTTTTGTAAAATGCATGTTGGGAAAATTAAATCACAAGGAAAGTATGATATGAATAATGAGTTATAAAAAAAATTAGAAGTGTCCAATATAATAAGACAGAGTAGCATTTACAATAAGAAGTGAATTAGATAAATTTATGATTAAATTAAAAATTTATTTATATGAAATATCAAAATAAAATAACAAGTAAAAATAATAAATAGAAATATAACAGAGTAGCATTTACAATAAAAAGTGGTTAGATAAATTTTTTAAAATTTTATTCATATAAAATATTAAAATGATATAATAAATATAAAAACAATAAATAGAAATATAAAAACAATTAAAATTCTTATAACAGAATATATTGATCTAGTTATAAAAATACCAATACCAATGACATATCGTAAGTTTGAAATCCAGTGAATATAAAACTTCAAAAATTAAGTGATGAGTTCAGTTTATTGACAACCATTCAGATATGCATATAAATTATATGGTTGGTAAATCAGGCGTTACAAGGTTGAGGCAATAAGGCTTTTGGAAGCGAAAAGAATACTTCAACTACCAAATTTGGTTGCGAAGCAGTGGCATCCAATATTTGCGAGTTTTATGGAACCCAATATCCAGCCAAGTATGGACTCAATAATCTTAGGGATGTTCTGTTCGCGAGTGTTATGGGACCCAATATCTAGCCAAGTATGGACTCAATAATAACAACGCTTAAGGAGCTTCTGTTCGCTAATGACATCATCAGTCAGGAATGATTTGACCATGGTATCTAGCCCGGTATGGACTCAACACTGATAACACACTTGCGGATGTTATGTTTGCTAATGACAAGCATCATTAAACAATTATTCGACCACAATGAGGCCATTTGTATGACGAATATGATCACCAGAAAAATGTAAATCAGATTCAACATTTACTAAAACATTAATTGCAGTTATGATCGTTATAGCTCAAGTCACCAACATAAAAGGGTTTGGTTATTCAGGGTACTAACAGTTGTGCTCTCTGCTTGCCACATGATGAAGACATCAATCATCTGTTTATTCTTTGTCCTTTAGTACACTGGGTTTGGTACAGGGTGCTTAATACACTGCAAATTCAATCTGATTGGGATAGGTCGAATATTGTTACTTATTTTGGTCGGTGGACTAAGGATTACCAGCAGCACCATACTTAGCTTCATTTTTCTTTGTACTCGGAGGCATCTAGACAGCCAGGAACGTCCTTATTTTCCAGCAGGTGTACACTGACATTGGGAGGACCTGCAGTAGACATCCTACTACTAAGAATTCTATTCTTCGTCTTTTCCTGGTGCTTCAAAATCATTTATCTTTTTATGAATTTATGGTCTGCTTTCCCTGTGGGTTCTTTTGATGGTGCATTTTTTTTCTGTCTCTGTGGCAGTGGCATGGCCATTTATTTGGCGCCAGAGATTCTCCTCGGATTTTATTGGTCCAGTGGTTCAGGGACCAATACCAAGAGGGATCTCCTTGCACTTTGGGGTTTCTGTGCAAACTGGCTTGGGCCTAGAGAAAATGTTGTTTTTGGAGATTCCAAACTTATTATTGATTGAACCAAAAGAAAATGCAATCTGAAATCCCTGCACTCTCCAATTAGAAACAAAGAATCAGAATTATCACTAATCTTTTCAGTAAATTATCCATATCCCACATCTATATGTATCAAATGGTGAGGCCGACACTCTATCCAAAACTGGATGTAGGGCTGTTCCTGGAAAAATTTATTTTCAATCTTTCCTCCATGGTGTACTACAGGAAACTGAACAATTAGGCACTACTGTATGAGACACGTTACTGTTTGAGACGTGTGCTTTCTTTTTTGAGTATTTTCCGCATTACTTTGCTCTTTTGTAACTCAAAATGTTATTAAGCATTATATTTTGCAATAGATTCTCATATGACTTCTTCAGACATGTCCAAAATTGCATTTCAGATATGTCCAAAATGTCATGACATGTTGCTCATATTAATGTACATCCTTACCCATCTTAATGAAAAGGTTGATTTAAAACAACGCAGAGAACACATGAATTAGAACCTAAAGTAGAAGTGTCAGGAACATCCTACGAAGCATTTTAGTTCTAATAAAACTAAAATTTTGGGAAAGCAATACTTCTCACACTTTGAGACATTTTCAAAGGGTTTCGCTTAAGACGATTTACACATAACAATCCGCGACATTTGGAAGTATGGATAATATTTCCCCAATTTATACATTGAAATAGTTAAGAAACCAATGCATGTTTAGAAAAAAAATCGCTTTTATCTTTTACACTACAACAAAAATCTCATTCAAAAATTGACTGATTTGATCCTCGAATCGGTTCAAACTATCAAGATCTCAAATACAAACATACACTATTAAATAAGGAATTTGGAAGTATACGTAGATTGGAGCACTTGTATATTGGAAGTTATGAAGTCCTCGATGGAATTTGGAATATTTGCAGCATTTACTAATTCCTGGGAGGCTTTTTACGTTTCCAACGTCCAGGCGGAAACGTTTTCAACCTGACGCACCCAGATAAATCAATAAGTTCGAGGTTCTGTAATTTCCCAAAGGAACTTGGCAGTTTCTGTAAATTGGAGCACTCAGACAAATCGAGATGTTCGAGATTCGTTAAGTTTACAAAGGAATCTGGCAGTGACTCCATATTTGAGCATTTCCTTAACACCAAGAATTTCAGAGACTTCAGATGACAGAGTTCATCCAGAAAAGTTTTGAGATTAGCCTCCTCCACATGTTCATTCTGGCGCAGCACAAGTTTTTCGAGATCTTTTAGCTTTCCAATTGACTTTGGAATCTTTGAAAGAGGAGCATCAATAATCAACTCTCTCAACTTCAGAGGTGCCTGCAATGTTCACATTTACAAAGTGTTTTTGACCCCCTCGATATGTCTTTGTCTTTTGTGCATACTGGTATTTGAAGACGGCAAAATGGAGGGGAACCATTTTTACAATATAACAAAAACGAAAAAAGGATAGATATATTGCCAAAGAATCGCATACCTGATCATATTCATCTGGCCACAGTGTGTCCAATTTGCTCCCGTTTATTTCTAAAACACGTAACTTCTGTAGTGGAATCCAGGCAGGTAGGGAGGTGCACGGGCATGAATCCCAGGAGAGCCACACTAGCCGTGGTGAGAGAAGCAGTAGCTGTGGTGACTGCACACCACTGAATATGCTTTCCACATAATCGCCTTTAGCCCTAAGCAGCTGCAACTTACCCATATTTTTTAACCAAACATCGTTCCACCGCTCAGCAAGGGTTTTGAACGATTGTGGATCAGGCCATTCGGAGCCATGTTGGTGAACCATGTCGATTCCGCGCACCTAAAGCATGATTGACATTCTTTAAGTTCAAAAAATGAAAACTTACAGACAATCTTAGGAATACAACACTATTTTGCAACTCGGTCTAGAACTACAAAATGCGTACCTGAAAATTGTTATCGAGCAGATTAAGATGAAGGTCCTCAGTTCCGCGCCAAAGCCGATGCGGAGATTCTTTCTCTCCAATATCTCTGCCCAGGTCTCTCAGGTGGTCGTGCATTCTTATGCGATTTTCGCTGTCCACTTCTATTAGATACCTGTTCTGTAGTTTATGAAGACCCAACCATCCGTTCCAGCCAGATCCACCCCAGATTCTTATGGCAGTATCGCTGTACTCTCCCAAGAAGAAACAGGCAATGTCTAGGAACATCTGTTTCTCTTCATTATCGAGACCATCGTAACTAATTTTAAGCCGGCTTGTTATATCACCGGGGAGTGTATTGGAGATTTTGTTAAAGTGTGCTACCCAAAACTCCATTTCATCTTTCCCATAAAGGGACGCGCCAATTACTTGAAGAGATAAGGGCAATCCCTGGCAGACATCCAAAAAGTTTTTAACCACTTCTCTAAATCCTTCTCTAGGATTAGGCTGGCCGAAGGCATGAGAGCAGAAGAGCTCTTCGGAGTGTTGTTGATGGAGGCCATTTAACTCGTAAATAAACGAATTTTCAATCCCCGAGTTTATAAGAGCATCCTTATTGCGAGATGTAATTAAAACTAAGCTACCTGGACTAAGCTTATCTTTCAATGGTACAAATAATGCATCCAGCTGGTTAATGTTATCCACATTATCTACAATTAGGAGAGCAAGAGGAGATGCGAGATAGGTTTCGATCTTATCTATACCAGTTTTAATGTCGGCTATTTGCTCAAAACGTCGAGCCAAGTCCTCAAGAAGTTTTCCCTGCGAGAATTCAACAGTTTTCCCACTGACATCAGATAAATAGCAAGCTCGATCATACTTTGATTGCCGACGGTTAAAGATTTCGTTTGCGAGGGTGGTTTTGCCAACGCCGCCCGGCCCTACAATTCCTATAACCCTAGTCTCGCTGCTTTGCGGCTGCAATGACACTGCCTTTTCAAAATCTTCTATTTTTTGATCCAAACCAATTGGATATTTCGCCACATGGACTGGTCGTTTAACGTTTTTTAACACACTTTCCACGATCCGTTGGATGGGCTGATGCTGGTCACTGAAAAATATTGACAGTTCAATTACTCGTCAGAGATGCTTACAACATAAAATGTTATAGACCTAACAATCCAACGAATTAATGTAAGACAAGGCCTCACCCATTATAATTGTCCAGTTCAAAACCTTTTATGTCTGCAGCCTGAGAAAGAGCCCGCCTCCATTCTTTTATAGTGTCGGGTCGGTAACGTGGCTTGTTTTGACGGGTTTCAATGTCGACTGATGTCTTCTGCTCGAGCACGAGCAGATCTCGAGCATACCGTTCTTCAGGCTTGACCTCCACCGACCGAAGATGTGAAGGCTTGACCTCCACCCACCGAAGATGTGAAGGCTTGACACTGCCGTAGAAGACCGGAATAATGGTTGCCCCAGACCGGAACATGAGTACGAGCTCGTTCAGGCACCAGCTCGATTGGGCATAATTTTGAGAGAAAATCGCTAAATGAACGGATGCTTTTTTAATAGCACCTTCGATTTGAGAAGGTAAGGCGTCTCCTTCTTGCAATTCCTGCTGGTCCAGGAACACTTGCAAACCGTATCCGCGAAGGCGATTGTAAAGATCGGTGGCCAAAGTTTTCTTGCAATCAGGCCCACGGTGGTTTATAAAGACATCATATACATAGGAGTTGTTGTGGGCATATGAGATTGATGCAGAGGTGGATGGGCACGAGGATGGAGATGGCAGGTTATGGTTTTCCATGGATCGGGTAGCAAAAACGTAAGATGAAGATGTAAGTAAAAGATCAGAAATGCGCACTCAACCTCAATATCTTCTAATTCCTTCTGCTGTGGAAGATCTCAAAACTGCAATGTGGCTACCTGCTCGCACAGCCTGTGGCAGCCCCTCTATCAGTTTCAATGCGTGCAAATCGATCGTTGAAATCAAAACATCAATTCTTCCTTCAAAGATAAATGAATTTCGAAAATGGTTATTTCCCAACGAAATCACGCGTCTTGCTACCAACCACGCGTTGACTACATGTGCGCTTAGGTCATTGGAGGTCGTTTAAAGAGTAGTTTAAATGCTATAGGGTACATGTGCGCTTATGTCATTGGAGCTCATTTAAAGAGGAGTTTAAATGCTATAGAAGTTTTGTATTATTAGTTTTGTATTATTAATTAATTATAGAAGTTTTGTATTATTAATATATATATATATATATATAATATACATTATATATTTATATATTTATTAGTAATGGTTTCAAAATGTGTAAAGAGACGTTGATAAGAGACACTGATTGAAAAAATTGTATTTTGGTTTTAAATAATAAATGTTATAATAATCATTCAAACGAAATTTTAACATAATAGAAACATATTTTTTCACCCAAATTAAAATTATTTTTTAATAATAAATCAAACATTGGAAATATCAACATGACTGAAATTGATCTCTAGTAAATTAGGAAAATATTTCATATGCTTTTATGTTACCGTTAATAACAAGTAATGCTTGTATGTTACGAGTAATGCTGGTATGTTACAGAAATTGTAGAAGAAGAAAAAACAAGTAATGCTTGTATGTTAGGGAGACCGTAGAAGAAGAAAAAACCAGCCCAGTACTTAGGAACATGAAAAAAGTACTATCCTCAATGACAAACATTTTGAGTATGAAAATCAGAGAAGCAATTTTGATACTTATCAATATGAAACGATATTGTACTGTCAAAAACTTTTAAAAACATAATGCAGGAGAACATCTCTTACTCCTCATAAATGTGCTTGTAAATATCATCATGGAAAATTTCATCGACCTCAAAATGGATTTTAAAGGAAAAGTTGGATGTTAAAATCCAAGTCACAAGAACTTACAACGATTTGCACGTGCTTGTATTGCAATGTCCGTCTATTTATTTGTGTTGGGTGTGCAGTCAAAACAATTTCAATCCCCTGTGACATACAAGCTACCAGAATTAGCAAACAATTTAGAAGGAAATGCAACAAATTTAGTTAATTTTAAGTTGATACTAAAACCAAATGTAACAAATTTAATTAATTTTAAGTTGATATTAAAACCTGCTCACAAACCGCATTGTACAGGAAAAATAATTTATTAACAGCTTTTCAAAAATTCCTCTTGATTTGAACCAGTAAAATTTGCTCTGCTTTCACCTCCTAATTTCCTAATAATAGCTCACTTTTATGAAATCATTCTCCGAAACATAATGCTTCATTATTGCTGACTTGCATTAACATTCTATGCATCACTATTTAACCATTTCGCTAATATATATTATCTACTTGCCTGTGATCTCTGGTAAATTGGAAAAATATTTCAGATGACTTTATGTTACCGTTAATAACAAGTAACAAGTAAGGCTTGTATGCTACAGAAATTGTAGAAGAAGAAAAAGCTAGAAAATAAAGTAAAAAGAGACTTGCAGATATATAGAACCAATATTCACGAATCACAAAATTAAATGGATAGTAAAGAAGGGAAAGCAAACCTGACAAAGACATTGTTGCCGATAAGGGTGGCCATCAAATCCTGAACAGTGATATCTCTTTAGAACACCCATTAATGCCTCTACTGCACCAATGTTCTGTTTCACTCTCCACCCTCCCTGCCGAGATGTCAGCAATGTTTATGTTTCCATTGTCAACTCCAATTTTACGGAGATTGTCTCCATTTCTCCTTTCTTTATGTGCTCTCCTTTCTTCTGTGCATCTTAGGATAAAATCACTTTTATATCTACCTTTATATGCATGTTGCAACGTTCTTCGTGATGGGATTTGGATATATTGGAACATTTGTACCAACATCCTAGGAGGCTAGGACTACATAAAACATAGGTGTCAGCGTATTCTGTTTCTCTCTATAGATTGTATATTCTCATTCTTTTTAGGAGGATAAGTACACGGTATAGTCCCCAAAGGGACAGTGTGCTTCTCATGCATATCTGTTAGCCTATGTGAGAAGTCAATTTTAGAGCTATGTATGTTACCATCCAGAACGGTCTTCGTTCAAAATTTATAAATACAATATGCTCCACATGGTGAGTCGCAAGTCCCGAAGGAACTGGGTCCCGCCTAATCACTGGAGCAGTAACAATACCCACTCTACCTACTCTGTAATCCAAACAGCTTATGTAATCCATAGTGCTTCTGTCTCGGTAAAGCATATCCCAAACCATTGTTATGCTCAAGTAAGGTATGACAGCTTACCAGTTAATTACGTTGTGTGATTCAATAGACCAAGATATGGATTTTCTCGTCTGCTAAAGGTGGGGGGAGCAATCTGACTTCTTTGGGCGGCAAGTGGAAGTTTGCTAGGGTTTACCTACAATGTCACAACAGTTTTCACCGTCATCCTAAATGAAGAAGTATTTAGGTATATAGTAAGCATTATTCTTATATGGCTTTTATGTGCTGGATAGATATAACCTTGCATGAAAAAACACATGTACAAGCAGTAGCACAGTAGAATTCAAAGCTATTAAGATCCCTCGAGTCCTTCATGTTGTAGGAGCTAGCATGATACAAATAAGGACAACGGCACAAAATAGAACGAAACAGAAATCATCTCGCCGTTTCAACATCCACCCAACTGGGAAATGAGTGATTAAGGTCAGTGCAGGCTATGATGCCACGCAAACACCAGAATTAAGTTTCAAAGATCCTCCCAAGTGGGAAATGAGTAAGGTTAATGCTGACTATATTACAACAAAACTACCAAAAATATGTTTCCAACATCCACTCAACCGGGGAAATGAGTGAATAATGTCAATGCTGCCCACAATTGAATGCAAAGAACAAAATTTACGAGGTAGGTATAACAAGAATATAGCCAATTCTGGAGTAAAAGGAATAATGGATAGCACCTGATCGAGAGGAATGAGAATGTCCAGGGCCAAAACAACGAAGTATACGAGAGTGAGACGATGACTGTCCTGTCTCTGGAACTCAGATGACACCTTCTCCAGCATTGCAAGAAGGGATTTCACGTGCAGATCTCTTTTAAACGACCCCATCCTCAAACACTTTCTGGCCCCAGTAATAAGAATTGAAGAATGAAATGTGCGGAGAACACAATTGAAGGACTTGTTTTCTGAATTCTCGATCACTCTGTGATTGGTACGAACCTCTTGAAGCGGTATGTGGGCGTTTAACGAATTATGTCATGCCATGTTGCCGGTTCTGAACTTTACCACGCTTGCTTTTGGTAAGAACAAAGAGAGCTCAAACCTCTAATTCTATCTAACTAATTCCAATATTCTTTCTTATTTTTCTTAATTTATTGAAAAACATGAAAATTTAAACTTTGAACAATTGGAAAATGAAAATTGATCAAATGAAAAAGAATTTAAACCCATCACGTTTAAGAGATGGTCAAATGCTGTTTTTGAATCTTAAACCAACCTTTTAAGAGTTGAAATCCCATTTTATTTTTTACAGGGGAATCTGCGACATCCTCAGACAGCGATTTCCAATAAAAAGTTCAGCTTTGATTTGCTTGTATATATTACAAAATTAATTAAATTATTTGTGTGGATTGATCCTTTTACAACAAGGATTTATTCACAGCAATGCGCTGGATATACCACTTCAGATTTTGGAACTAAATTACAAAAAAACTGAACCATGAAGGGGAATCGACAGAGCCAAACTGTTCCTAATCACTGTTACATGCAATATGAAAATGGTAGGAAAGAAAACACAACTATGACAAAACATGGAGGATATTCACCATTTAAATAAATAAAAACCAACGGGTTTGAAAACTCAGAGTTGTCGTCATACCCAGAATTCAAAGTTATAGACAAACTAAAATTTGCGCATAAAATCGTATACTCCAAACAGTATATTGTCAGAATGTAGACAAGAAGACATATTTATTAAAATTCGGGCAGTATTGTAAACATTCGAATCCTGATTGACTAAAAAAATCGTAATACCCAGAGAAGGGGCAGGCCGAATGGCCACATTCATAAAAGTTATATGGCTGAGCTGACCAGAAAATCCATGTCTGATTTCGGCAGCATGATTCCAGAGCCAGCCGTGAAACCCTAACACCAAAATCTGGCAGACTAGAACCTAGCCACCCCAAGATAGGAAAAAAAATAACCTTATCTCTTGAAAACAAATTTAAATACCAGATCTGCAAGGAAATTGTCGTAGAGATTACCTGGTATCCTAGCCTGAGGAAAGTAAGTGACAAAAGAAAAGGCGAAGGTACGAGTCGCTGAGCAGAGCTCCTCCGGGCACGCAGAAGGCAAATGACCGGAAAATGCGGTGAGGGGTAAGGTGGTTATGGCCATAACTAACCCAAGCGGATCAGATGTCAAGTGGAAAGAAGAAAATTTGAGTCAGATGTCAATTTGAGTCAGATGTAGATTTCCAACAGTAGAATATCCAGATGTTACGAATAGTAGAATATTTAGATGCCAATTAGAGAATGAAAGTGTATACTACTAAATTGATTCAAAGGAAAGCTTATTGGCCTAAAAAAATATCATATCACAAAATTTTGAAACTCTGCAAATACATATATAAATTACATAAAATGTTCCAAGAACCTTATTTTTATTTTCAAATTTATACATACAGAAGTTTAAACCTAAGTCAAAATTATCTCAACGTTGTAGTCTAACAAATATGTTGTTATGGTAATTTTGTACATCCAAGTAAAAGTTGTTAAAATTTATAATTTTAAGTGTTTTAGAAGTTTTTAATGGTACTAAATCCATTTCCATTATCAAAAAGCAGTTGTCTATAATGAGACTTTTTGAAATCCTTTCCGGGGGTTTTTCCGGTCAAAATCCGGCAACAATTTATTGGAATGACAAGTTTGATAGCTAGTTTTTGCACAATCAAAGCGTCCCAGGGGTTTTTCAGGGTGCTGAATCCAAATATGCAGTTAAAAAACCATTTTAGCTACAACAAATCAAGATTTAACCTCGATTTCTTCGGCCAGATTCCGTCACCGAGATCTTCAAAAAATCTCATTATAGACAATTCCTATCAAAAATATAATTCAAACACTACTTTTACAAGATTTTTAAATTTTTTTTCCCAATTCTAATCACTTTAACCCGAAGCCAATTCTTCCGCGTCCTTGGAGGACTCCTATATCAATTACGGACGGATTGCCAAACAACGTTTCTTTTTTCTCAACTAAACAGCTATTTTGTAAAACCAATATTTCATTTTTAACGCGATGAGGCAACTATAACAGTGTAATTCCGCAAAATAAGATGCCCTAGTCACATGTGATCCAATTATAACACTGTAACTCTGCAACATTGGATACCTTTTCTGGTTAACACGAAGCAAATTGTGTCGTTGTATTAAAGATTCAAAACAGAGTTTGACACTACTGGCATGCTTGAATTTCAAGCCACTTTATTCCATTTTCATTAATGGCTTGACCACAATAACCAAAAGCTATCGAATAATTTTATTAACAGAGAGTGCGAAAGCAACGGTCACCAGAATTCACGCCATAGTCCGAATCGAAAGAAAAACATCACTCCAAAATCGAAAACCAGACACAGAATCTCTCAAATTTTTTAAATTTTCCCTGCCTGGTAGCGGCGGACAAACGCCAAACAAATACTAATAAAGAATATGTATTTGGTGGTTTTCAGGCAGGGCCTATTTGCTGCCCTGAGAATTGAACCCATGACTGGGGCTAAGATCCCAGGGCAGTCTTCAGATGAGAACGCTGTACGAAGGAACCAACCTGTTGTTGTATCAATTTGCTCCCATTGAATGCCATCTGGAGCTCTAACTCATAAGACCACCATTGTTGAATCCCAAGAGCTTCCGAAAATTTCAAGAGGCCCTTGGAAAACACATACAGTTTGGCAGCCACATGATCCATACCAGAGGCCTCTGGCATGACCTCCATTGATTTTTCTTCATCCCCATCACAGTTCTTTCGTTTTTTACAAGAATCAGAGAAGTAACAACAGATGTAATCGCTATTGTTTACATAAAGATGCGTTTTTTACAAGAATCAGAGTAGTAACAACAGATGTAATCGCTATTGTTTACATAAAGATGGGGAACCCATTTCTGGATTTGCTGACAAATATTCACTGAATCCGCCTCTGCTCCCATCCTCTGATTGTTTATCAAGGCCTTCTAATTCCTTAGTCCCTTTTTTCTTAGAAGGGATAATAACTCTTGTCACGCCCTTCACTGCATTCCACAGCAGTCCAAACTTGTCACCAATACTTCTAAAACCAATGGGCAATGAAACAAAAAGGGGATTGAACAGATGAGGTTCGACAAATATGCCCTCAAATGTTAAGGCCTTCCCCACCTGCAAGGCCAGGCCAGCCCCCAATGAATGCCCAGCCGTGCACACTTCACTGCTCCCATATTTCTTCGCTGTTGTCCTGACTGCCTAAGTGTCATGTGAAACCTACAGGAGCCACTGAGGTCCTCCATTGTTAAAATTCTCAGATCATCTTGTATGTCCCTTTTGATTGTAGCATCCCTCAGCAAGGTCCCTCTGAGAGCTATTATTGCCTTTGGGAGCCTTACTAGGTCTCACTACTAGAAGATCAGAGAATGCAGCATACCTGTCCCATTTATGCCTTGCTCCAAACATGGATTGATCCCTCTCATCCACTAATTCTTCCACTACCTCGTATTTGAAGGGCTTCCACCAATTGGGTGCCAACACTGCATCTCCGTCTTGCTTTTCCTGCCTATCCAGTTTTAGCAGATATGCAACGTATAAAGCACGCCATCACTGTGCGCTTGTAATTTTCATCCTTCCTGTACAGAAATAAAGGAGATTTTATTTTGATAGAATTGATGGAAGGAAACTGCTGTAGAGATTACTGACATCCTAGCCTGAGCAAAGTAAGTGACAAAAGAAAAGGCGAAGGTACAAGTTGCTGAGCAAAGCTCCTCAGGGCAGGCAGAAGGCAAATGAGGCGAGAATGCGGTGAGGGGTAAGGTGGTTAAGGCCATATCCAAGCGGATGAGAAATGTGGGAAACAGATGTCAAGCAGAGAAAGGAAAATTTGTGCCAGATGTCAAACAACAAAGTATCTAGATGTCAATCAGAGAATGAAAGTGTAGACTATTAAACTGATTCAAAGGAAGGCTTATTTGCCTAAATATGGAAAATTTATTATAATTTAGTTGTCAAATCAATCAATGATAGGATAGTTGTAATATACTTTTTTCCATATGGTCAAACTGGATGAGATATTTATTATGGTATTTTCCCATGGTATCAAGCCATGATATTTGCATTCAGTTTTCGTGTGTTTTTTTTAGAACTTGGTGTGGCCAATTCGAGTTTTGATCCCGAGACGAAAACTTGGTGGTGAGTACCAGTTTTGATCTCGAGGTGAAAACCCCGTGGTGAGTTCCAGTTTTTGATCCCAAGACGAAAACCCCATGGTGAATTTGTCTAGTGGATACAGTTTGAGTGGGCCTAATGGTTAAAAGCATGTGTTTCCTCCTAAGAGATCGTAAGTTCAAAACAAGAGAGGGTAGAATATGTATGCCTTCATAGACTTAGTAGTCAAATCCTTGCATGAAGATGGGTTCCTTGTCCCTCAAACAAGGGGTCTCATACACCAATTTGGTGTCTGACTTGGTCATGACCTTAAAATTGGATAATAATAATAATAATCCAAGGTCTAGAATATCCAGGGTCCACAATTGAACTTCAGTGTCTTAGATCAGCATTTTAATGAGCAGTCGTGCATGCCATGTGCAGGAGTTCCACAATTGAACTTCAGTGTCTTAGATCAGCATTTTAATGAGCAGTCGTGCATGCCATTTGCAGGAGCTCCAATTTTAATAATAATAATAATCCAGGGTCCACAATTGAACTTCAGTGTCTTAGATCAGCATTTTAATGAGCAGTCGTGCATACCATGTGCAGGAGCTCCACAATTGAACTTCAGTGTCTTAGATCAGCATTTTAATGAGCAGTCGTGCATGCCATGTGCAGGAGCTTCACAATTGAACTTCAGTGTCTTAGATCAGCATTTTAATGAGCAGTTGTGCATGCCATTTGCAAGAGCTCCAATTTTATTGTATGGGTGTGTATTTTGTTTTAAATCAGAACACTAAGATGTTTTAGATCTATCTGATTTTTTATTGTTTGGAATTTTACAATAGTATCTGATTTGTGCATCCAACTAGCTTGAGGGTCTATGGCAGAATAATTTTAATACCAATTAAGGGTTCCAAGAGAGAATAGTTTTCGCTGATCTGCGGTGATCCCCCTAGCTAGTTATCTATCAATTTCGGTGGCTTATTCACATTCAACCTAGTTGATATTTGCATAAAAATTTCCATATCCATCGATCAGTTTATCTGTGCCTTAACGTAGAAGATTTTGCAGATTTTGCAAGCTTACTTAGTAGATATATTTATCAAGGGTTGAGATCTATTGCCCCTTTCAGAGAACAAGCTTATTTTCAATCCAATAGGTTGAGATCTATCATACACTTCAAAGATTAAGCTTATTCTAGTACAGTTCTATGGCAACTCGTCATGGTTTAAGAGTTGAGGTTTTTATCCTGTAGATTGAAGTTTTGTGGAGGTCGATTTCAGGTCTAAGGTTAGCTAAATAGTTCAGAAACCTTAACACCTTAGAGCTCAAATATTAACACAGAAGTCGGAGAATTAGTGAGACCAGCCTCAAATATGAGAGTCAAAATCCCTGATTTGTGAACAATATTCCAGATTAAAAAAGGGGAGGCCAAGACCTGAGCATTCAGGGAGACTCACCTCCGAAGAAATAAAAAAAGTGTTGAAATGTTCTAAGCCGTTGGTTTGGTGGATGGGTTAATTGGGTTAAATAAGACGTGCGACTGGTGCAATTTGCAAAGCCAGAGTGCAGAGATGATGTGATACATAAGTAGAAGGTATGATTTGTGTGTGTTGCATCAAGAACTCCAAATAATTTTGCGGGAAGCCGAGTTTTTGTGGCTGCATCAAGAACCATTATATAGTTGAATACGATGTTCATAGGAGCCATATTGACTCACTGTATGCGCGAGGGATCTTAATCCTCGCGTTAAGACAGAGTTTGGAGAGCCTCATTGAAGTGATTCATCCATCTGCACAAAGTTTAATTTAAAGACATTCACTCCATCTGCCCTGACCAAACATTTGTGAATGAGCGATTTACCTGTTTCCGCCCTTGAAGTAAGCTTTCTTGCTGGAACTGCTTCCTGCGGATGATCTCATATACCTTGACCTGAAATTGGACTTTACCAAGTGCTGGATCCAGTTGGCATCAGTTCGATTAGTTACCGTGAGTTCGATTGGCGCTCTATTCATACAATTTTACTATGCTAGCCATCCAAAATGAATGGTTGAGTCAATAACCCCACCACACATTGGAATCAGCATTGCAAAATAATTCCAGTCCCACTGGTACTGTATTGAATATCAGGTTTGAGAATCGAGCGGGAAGCATTTGATCTATCCTGGAGTCGCGCCTTTCATCAACAGTTTACTCTTCATTTTAAAGGTGGTAAGACAAATAGGTCATTTCTTCGTGGGCAACATTGGGTAAACAGAGCCCTCCATACAACCAAACTTCTTGGAGCTAGCATTATCTGTAAAACAACTACCTAGACACCGCGTATGTAGATTAAAACGATTGCTAGAGGGTGGTATGTTAAGAGATGAATTCCAGGCACTGTGCACCTCTGTTCACTCATAAAACGCCAGCGATTGGGAGGAAGAATTTTTTAATGACATTTTAATCTTAACATCTACCTCAATATGAACCATGGCATAGATTCTTGTTGAGGAATGATGCTGGAGTACTTGGTGCAAAGTCAATCGTATCTGCATACAGTCGGAAGGGTCATAAAGAGTGCAAAGGGCCATACGTACACCAAGATTTGAAGTCTATCTTATAAAGCAACATCAAGCGGAGGGAGTTGGATTAAAGCCAACCGTATTACAAACCCTTTTCAATTTCCGTATGGAGGTTAAAGATTCAAGTCCATTATAGATCGATTTCTTATAGGGTCTCAATCAATTTTATTGAAGAGAGCTTAGGAGAGAGAAGGAAATTTTAGTCATAATGTTGTCACTTTATTTTTGGAAATGCATTATGTATCAACTTGGTAATATATTTTAGTCATAATGTTGTCACTTTATTTTTGGAAATGCATTATGTATCAACTTGGTAATATATCAACTCCTCCTCTAGGCTACAATACTTTTGCATGATCAAAATTGGCAACAACTTATAGATCAAAAGCAAGAGAAGAACAATCGACCTTTCTCTAGGAAGGACCATGTTATCCTTCAATAGTCAAAGGATATCCAAAGGAAGATGTAAAAAGCAAGCCTCTCTTTGAACTTGGTTCCAAATTTCCATATACAAAGTCAAGGGATATACTCCTACGTTTGGACACATTAGATATGGCTTTGTCCCTAATAAAGAAATCAGATTGGAAAAGGTCAAGTTGGGCCTTGGACCCTGTTTTTAGTCGCTGCAAAATTTGTTTTTAAGTTGTCCAAAGTGCAAAAGAGAAGTGAAGTTTGAAGCTATCTTACAAGCCACATAAGCTCTCAAAACTAAATCATATGCTCTCCATTGGATAGTTCTCGGAATAAGCTTTCAAATGGTATGTGGAAGTCCAAAAATGGATTCCTAGATCACAAGTTAGAGCAGATTGAAGCTACCCTTTGATAGCCAGAAAAACAAAAAGAAAAGCACCAAGGGTAAGTCTAATCACAAATCGCAATCATAGTTTTCTGAAGTAGCAACAGGGGAGGGCAGGGAAATCAACGATCAACGATCACCGATATCGCACATCGAAAATCATTGATTGGAGGTCCAAGGCACGGCCTATCGGCAATGGAGGTCCAAGGCATTGTCTATCAGTGATCGGATGTCACGCCCCCAGGCCAGCGGTAGTCTTTCAACCGCTCTTGGCGAGGTGCGGCACCACCGAACACTTTCTTTTCACCAATACTTGTGCTCATGGACTACGCCTATCCATTTATTCCTACTTAGCTTGTGATTCTCAACCAAGTATTATTATGTTATCCTTTATACCAATGAACACCCATACACATTCATTATCAACAACAATTATAAACGAGAACACAATTGCACAGTATAAAGGGAGGGGCAACTCCCTAAACAATGAGTCTGCCCAACAATATATTATTCAACAGTTTACAATGTACAAGTATACTTGGAAAGTCCAAGTTTCATACTTAGTCAATTTTACAATCAAGTCAAAACTCGGTTGCCTTCCTTCGTTCACCTTCGTGCACACTTGCACGATGGGCGGGCGCTCACCCGAGCCACCAAGACACCCAAGCCAAGACTCAGCACAAACGGGCGCTACACGTTCATCGTGCACACTCCAACCGACCACCGGGCACACCTTGCCCAACACCTTCACCCAACTCCAAGTGCGACCTCTAACCCTGCGGCTAAACCAAGAATAGCGCATGAGATGCGCGCCTTCACCTCTTGTCTTCTGTGCACTCCAACTCTTGTGCGAAGATGTGTGTTGATCGAATGATGTTTGAAACACTCCAACGCTCCCATAATATATAGCCAAGCTTGGGGCTAAGTCTGGCGCCCAACCGACTTGCCCAACGCTTGTGCACACCACTTAAACCAATGTTAAATGCCCAATATACATGTTGGCCTCCAACATATCTCGCCCAATGCTCCAAGGTGTATATATATGTCAACGCTCTCCATAGATCGTCGCATATGTTTCGTCACAAGTTCGTCGCATATGTGTCGCGCCTCCGTCACATGATCGTCGCACATCGCAACTCATCCTCCCAACCGCGCGCGCGCCCAGCTTGCCCGTTGCCCAAACGCATCGCACGCCCGGGTAGAAAGTCAGGACATTACATCCTCCTCCACCTGAAATCGCTGTCGTCCTCGACAACATACCATCCTGGTATCCATCCACCAAGATCAAAACCAATGTTTGTCTCATCCTTGGTCCATGATGTCAACTCCTCCACATACTACAAACATCCCTGCAACACATGTAGAACTACCATCTCCACCATGTGTCGTCCTCATCCTGTGAACTGTCCTCCTCGTCTGCCTGATGCCAACATCTCTCTGGTACACTGCTAGCCCCCATGACTTGAACTAGTCGAGTGATCAGTCCAACTGTCACGCTCAAATCATAAGAATGTTCCTTCCTTATGCCTTCATCAGTCTATCTCGGATTCTGCCACATCTCAGACTCACCAAGAATCTCACCACCACCATGCTCAGGTCCATGGAAACTCCATCCCATCTGCAACATGTCATGATGCTTGATGCCAAGCCATCCCTGCACCATCTGTCATACCTGCCCAACCTGTTTTAAGGGACTCACTGCCATGAGCAGTTAACAATGAGCCCCATCTTCTTGTCCATCTAAGAAGATGTGGAGGGAGTAGAGCCTGAAGGCTCACCCTCACTAATCATCTCAATCCATATGTCAGGATCCTCAATCTCCATCCTCTGTAGATAAGTGACCCGATCCTCCTCTCGGAAATTCGGCCTCACATATGCCTCATCATCATCATCATCATCCTCGACCACTTCTAGCCTTCTTGACAAATCTAAGATACTATCTGAAAGTGTCTTGATGACCAATGACTGCTCGGTAAGCTTTGTCTCAACTGTGGACAACCGCTTACTCATGTCATCCATCCACTTCTCATCCTCCATTTTCATCATTGCCAACTTACAATCAGGCCTTGTTACTCCAATGGTAGGCACACCAATGGGTACATCTTCCCTTCCATCATAAATGTACAGCTTCTTCAAATGTGGAACAATCATAGCATCAAATTGTTTTATGAATTCCATCCCCAGCACAACCTCATAGTCATCTATCCGCACTATAGTGAAGTCAACCTTCCCTGGCCACTCACCAAGTGTTGTGTCCACCTTTCAGCTACACCAAGAACTTCATTCAGAGGAGAATTCACTGTCTTCATTTGTGCCTTGATCGGTACAAATTTCAGCCCAATCCTTCTCGCAGTATCTTCTGCCATGAAGTTGTGAGAAGCCCCACTATCCACCATAGTGAGTATATCAGCATCTCCAACTTTCATCCGAACATACTCCAACTTATTCCTCTCAGGATCCTTCCGAGAGATCACCTCTGTAGCAGCAGCAACACCAAGTATCTGCATCATCCCCACAAAAGCTCCTTCATCCTTCGTATTAGATTGTGCAATCACAGCCACTTTCGGTTTAGAAGGGCAATTCTTCACCGTATGTGGTCCAGCACATATCCAACACTTCAAGACTTTTTTCGTCTTCGAACTGTCATCCGATTTTGAAGCATCTTCTTTCTTCTTATCTTTCAGCTTGTCGAACTTCTTCTTCCTATCATCAGAAGTCTCATCATAATGCTCCACCAACCTATCCACAGCAGCAAAATCTTCTTCAAGTGTTCTAATCCTCTGTCTCTTCACCTCATTGCGTGCCCAAGGCTTCAACCCAATGATGAAATTGAACACCTTGTCCCTCTCCTCCATGTCGGGAAGTTCTAGGACCGCACTTGCAAACTCCCACTGATATGTTTGAAGGTTCCCTATCTGCTTTATGAACTTTATCTTCATCCTTTCTTCCCACGTTTCATCTTGAGGACTGAAATGGGCCTGCAAAGCTCCTTTCATCTCATCCCACGAAGTGATGTCACTAGCACTGCCACTGGCAATCTGGTCCATCCGTCTTTTCCACCACACCTTAGCATCCTTTGTCAAGAACTAAGCAACTACCTTGACCTTTGTCTCATCATCAGATAGACCCAACCATTCCAAGTATTGCTCCATGTCCCATAGAAAGTTGCCAAGAGTCTTTGCACTCCTTGTACCATCGGAAGATTCCGGTTCCTTGACTTCCACATGAGGCACTCCTCCACCTGAGTTATGCCTCACGGCCTTCTTCAACACCGCGATCTCATCTCTAGCTTCGTCAAGAGATTTCTTCAAATCCACAATCTCTGCAAGACCCTAGTCCCTTGCTTCTTCAACCTCCTTGACCCTTACTTCAAGTTGTGTACACATAAGATCAGTGTACTCGTGTTGAATTCGGAGTTCATCGAGCTCATCCTTCATCTTCAAAGTTGCCTCTTGCTCTTTAACGACCAAGTCAATCTTCTTATTCCAGTAAGCTTCCAAGTCCTCCACCTTCTCCAACACTTTTTCAATAAACCAAAGAGTAGTGTCCTTTGCATCACGACTAGACCCAATCTGAGACTTGGCCATTGCTAATAGCCTCTTCCTTCTTTGCAATCTAGTCTCGACCATACAACAACTTCACCTGCAACCCAAGTCCTTGATGCAACACTTATCAGGAAGTGTTTCACCAACCTCTTTCCCCTGCAAGTACCTGTCACCCCAGTCACTTCTTCACGACCCGGATATCAACTTAATGCTTCAACACCCGAACCTGTTCAATAGCTCTGATACCACCTCACGATAGTGTAGTGGGATCAGCACTTCATCCGCAAGCTTCACCAGCTCTGATACCACCTGTCACGCCCCCAGGCCAGCAGTAGTCTTTCAACCGCTCTTGGTGAGGTGTGGCACCACCGAATACTTTCTTTTCACCAATACCTGTGCTCATGGACTACGCCTATCTACTTATTCCTACTTAGCTTGTGATTCTCAACCAAGTATTATTATGTTATCCTTTATACCAATGAACACCCATACACATTCATTATCAACAGCAATTATAAACGAGAACACAATTGCATAGCATAAAGGGAGGGGCAACTCCCTGAACAATGAGTCTTCCCAACAATATATTATTCAACAGTTTACAATGTACAAGTATACTTGGAAAGTCCAAGTTCCATACTTAGTAAATTTTACAATCAAGTCAAAACTCGGTTGCCTTCCTTCGTTCACCTTCGTGCACACTTGCATGATGGGTGGGTGCTCACCCGAGCCACCAAGACACCCACACCAAGAGTCAGCACAAACGGGCGCTACACGTTCACCGTGCACGCTCCAACCGACCACCGGGCACACCTTGCCCAACACCTTCACCCAACTCCAAGTGCGACCTCTAACCGTGCGGCTAAACCAAGAATAGCGCATGAGATGTGCGCCTTCACCTCTTGTCTTCTGTGCACTCCAACTCTTGTGTGAAGATGTGTGTTGATCGAATGATGTTTGAAACGCTCCAACGCTCCCATAATATATAGCGAAGCTTGGGGCTAAGTCTGGCGCCCAGCCGACTTGCCCAACGCTTGTGCACACCCCTTAAACCAACGTTAAACGCCCAATATACATGTCGGCCTCCAACATATCTCGCCCAACGCTCCAAGGTGTATATATATGTCAACGCTCTCCATAGATTGTCACATATGTTTCTTCACAAGTTCGTTGCATATGTGTCGCGCCTCCATCGCATGACCGTCGCACATCGCAACTCGTCCTCCCAACCGCGCGCGCGCCTAGCTCGCTCGTCGCCCAAACGCGTCGCACGCCCGGTTAGAACCTCAAGACGTTACATCGGAGGTCCTGGCAGCGATGAGGCAATCAGAGGGTAGTGAAATCAGCGATCAGCGATCGCTGATATCGCAAATCGTAAATCAGAGTTTCATGGTATAGTCTATCACAAATCGGAGGTCCTGGTAATGACCACGCAATTAGAGGTTTAGGGTGAATCGGCATATCAACGATCACAAATATCGAAGGGTGCAACCAAATATGACATCATGAAATTGCTGAAGGCTGATAACATTAAAATCGCTGAGATCTACCCTCTGGTGACAAAGCCCCGGGGAGAGCTGATTGTGATTAACAAAGGAAATAAGTTGCAAAACCAAAGAAGGACGGGCCTTTTCTCTCTCCTCCAACAGGGCACGCGGCGGAATACTATTAGTCTCGATAAAACCCACGTGGTGGGTAACGTCATCATGACGTGGTAGTACGAAGATGACATGGCAGTACGAAGATGATGTGCCGAGTAAAAAGGATACGTGGGAGTATGGAGGACATGTAGCATGCATATTTGGCATTTTTAGGGGTCATAAGGAGCCAAAACAAGTTGACACATGTCACCACTCACAAGGTGACACGTGACAAAGGATGATGTCATCTCACAGATCGCCGATTGGATGATGAGGAAAATTGTTGTATTAAGTTTAAACCTTCGATTTCAAAACTTCGATTAAAGGGCTTCGATACAGGGGCTGGCACAGAGTCATAAGGAGTTAGAGAACCAAGGGTTAAGAAGCAGGGGGCGATCGCATATCACAATCGCATGAGTTAGGAGGGTACAACCAAATACAAGTTTATAGAAATTCCAAATATCCATGCTCTGATGCCGCAAAAGAGGCCCAGGCTCATATATCATATAGACCTATGTATTATGCATTGTGACTAGTGACAATGCAATGTAACAAAGAAAAAGGCCCCGAGACAGGAGTTTAAAGGCTCTAGTGCCTTAGGGATAAGCACCTAGTCATAGCCCCAGGTCATATGAAGAGAATTACAGAAAGGGGCTAAAACAAAGGGAGCCAAAGATCCTGAAACTCGCTTGTTTTATAATGTTTTAAAGTATAAAGGGGCAATAATGAGAACCCCCAACTCAACGTTAAGGAAATATTACTAGGCATATCATGGCTCTGATAACATGATACATGAAGTTAAAGGGA
>APFE031583130.1:0-20402 GCA_000404065.3 Pinus taeda | reverse complement strand
GTTGCACCAACAAAGGATGGAAATGTCCTCGCGTGGGCTACGAGCGTTACTGGCAAAGTCTACATTGTACAAGGACATTACATGTGTTATTCCTCAACTGGAAGTTAAAATGCCCTATTTCAACCTTCCCTTTCAAAAAAAAAAATCTCCCTATACATCGAAAAATAGTGATGGTACGCAGATCATGGTGGATAAATAAATATTTAATATTGCATAATACGAAGAAAAAAATAATCTACAATATCCCTTTAGAATATCTTGGTGCATAAATCAACATAAGAGGTAGGAAAATTGGTCATAGTCAAAGATTTGAATACATGTTTAAATTCTAAATTAGTCTTTGTAGTTTAAAATTTAAATTGGAATATATTTTTTTATAAATATAAGATGTTTAAATATATTAAAATAAAACAATAAAATATTATGTAATTTAAATGTGTTTATTAAAATATATTTTTAAATATTGGGCAAATTTATCATCAAACAAAAAGTAGAGACAACCATAAAATATATTATAGTTGTTAAAGTTTTTTATTATATTTATTTAGAATATAAGTTTAAAAAATAATTTAAATAATAAAATTTACAATTAAATTGTCCACCTAGGGTATAGAGGGTGATGGGGTGTACTTTTAAGTCTCCGTGACGTGGAGGTTACCCATTCGAAATTCCTTGAGCAAAAAGCTAGTAATGTTAAGGGATGGTGTGGCCTAGGCGAGTGCAATCCCCGAGTGACTTAAATAACATATATCACTGTGAAACAAAAACATAAAGTAAGACGTAAAGTTCAAAAAATGCTTCAAATATTAAATTTCCAATGCTAATCACGTCAAATAAATATTTAAAAAACTATTTGTGAAAAGATTAAATTATTAAATTTCCAATGAAAATCGCATGGTTAAAAAAATGGTTAGTCAAAAGATTGAATTATTAAATTCCCAATGAAAATCACGTGGTAAGTTGATACGAAAGGATGAGTGGAAGGGCTGGGTAATTGTTTTTTCCAGCGAAAAGAAATGTTCTTAGAGTGCGTAATTTAAATAGGTTACAATTTCATTATGATTTTGAGAATTGTGAAAACTGTAGCTTCAAACCAGTACTGCCGGGTAAAAATTGAATAATCAAATTCCAACCTGGCACAAAACCCTAAAACACTTGGACTGGTCCTTTTCGACATCTGTGTTTTCCGGATTTTAACGTTCTTTGATAATCAATTTGACCGACGACTAGTTTGTATCCGAAACTCTAAAATGCAAAGATGAAACCCTAACATACAAAGCACGTTCATCATTTAAATACCGACTCGATTCGATTCTCCTACAATGTGGGTTTCATAAAGTTCATGCTCAGGGCCAAGAAGCTTCTGATTAACCTCTGCAATTTCCTTGGCTTCGCAATGGAGAAACCCAGGTCAGAAATCTTAGCATTCGTTTCTGTGTTACTACTGATGTCCTTAAACTCATGCCATGGACAGAAGATAGCAGAATGTGTAGGACAAGACCGTGTTGCCTTATTGGCTTTCAAAGCCGGTATCGTGGAGGATCCGAGCGGAGCTCTTAAATCATGGACGGGAAATGATTGCTGCAAATGGAAGGGCGTGTCCTGCGATAACAATGGCGGTCGGGTGGTGAGCCTCATTCTTGATGGGGATCCCATGGGCGCAGGCAACACTAGCGTTTACATGAGTGGAAGCATATCAGAATCCATCGGGAACCTGTCATACCTTCGCACCTTTACCCTTATGAGGTGGAAAAATATAGGTGGAATAATTCCAGCTTCTATTTCTCGCCTTTCAGCCTTGAACCATCTTACTCTGGATAACAACAAACTCACCGGTTCCATTCCTTCTGACATTGGCCAACTGCTCAGTCTACAGTCGCTGTCTCTCACCGGAAACTTGATTGCCGGTCCTATTCCGGAATCCATTGGAAATCTACGTAATTTAACTTCTTTGTACTTGGATTCGAATCGGCTTTCTGGTTTCATTCCATCAAGCATTGGAAATCTGAGACTCCTGTCCGTGTTGACCATGAACAACAATACGCTCTCGGGTCCCCTTCCGGACTCCATGGGAAATCTGAAGCAGCTAACAACGCTACACATACAAAATAATTTGCTGACGGGTAAGATTCCATCCTCGTTAGGAAATATGTCAATGCTGGCAGAGCTGTTGGCAAGTAACAATCGTTTGAGTGGAAGCATTCCAGAATCACTGGGTTTGTTGAGCGCTAATTTTTATAAATTGGCTTTGGATCAGAATCTATTGACGGGATCTATTCCACCGTCCTTAACGAAGTTAACATCTCTTATAACCATTGATCTGTCCCAAAACAAACTCACCGGGAATATCCCCTGTATTCCCGACTCCTCCCAGCTTCAAGCCCTTGTTCTGAACAAAAATAGCCTATCCGGCGACATCCCCGACTGCTTAGGCAATCATCCAAAACTCCACTCGTTGCAGTTATCGTTCAACAATTTCGCAGGCCAACTACCCAATTCTTTTGGCGGGAATTCAAGCCTGGATTTTCTTCACATTTCAAACAATAAGCTTACTGGTACCATACCCGAATCGTTGGGTGATATGCCAAATCTGGAATTCCTTGATCTGTCAAATAATCAAGTAAAGGGAACAATTCCGGAGAAGATGGTTCAACTGAAGGGTCTGAGTGAGTTGAATTTGAGCTTCAACCGTCTGTGTGGCATGATTCCACGAGGGGAACCGTTGGATTCATTCCCTGCTTCTACATACAGCCACAATGCCTGTCTCTGTGGTTCGCCTCTTCCTCCTTGTCGTTCAGCTTGAAGGGCGCATGGATTAGTCTGCATGCCAAAATTTGAGATTGTATAATGAGATTCATTACTAAATAAGGCTGCCATTATCGCAGCGATCTTGTTTTCAATTTAGGGAATGCTGTCTTTTATTTTATTCTGATATTTTATTAATTAAAATAATGTGTATTTTAAGCAAATACTATTTCGTTGCGCTGGGTACGAAAATATTAAGCGGCTGGTTTTTGTAGGGTTTAGTTTTTATGATGGTGATTATTCATTTAAATTTTATTTGATATTTTGGGCGTGGGAGCTAGTTATAAAGAATAATATTTATTCATTAGATACAAATTTATCTTATTCCTATATATAGTTATCAATCACAAATAAAAAAAAAAGGACAAGACTATAAAAAAATAATAAGACATAACAAATTTATATATGTATATATTGAGATAAGTACATATATTCTTGTATTCCGAATCTGTCATAAAACTATTGCTTTACTCTAAAGCTATGATGTATCCATGAAAAGCTATAAACAAATTCCAAAACTGATACTCTCTTAAAAAAATTATAAGATGTTGCTATGTATGTTTAGTTATGCCCATTGGGAGAAATTTGTGAATAACTTTATTAAACTCTTGGATTTTTCACTCACCATAAGCGAGTGTTAATTTTTTTTGGGAAAGATCATCAATTTATTACTTTTGTTACGAAAAGTATAGATATGAGAAAGATAAAAAAAGTAAGATATGAGAAAGATGAATCAGTAAATTTACTTGATTTGATCAAAATGTTATGATATCCGGGCATAAATTTGTGATTCTTCAAACTAGTTTTCTATTAAACCAATTTATTACGTTCATGGATTCTTCATAGACATAGATCTTAGAAATATGTAGATGCTCAACAAGTTGCAAAAAGAGCTTTATTTCATAAAAATTACATAATTATTTGTGGAATTTCTAATACTACATGAGAAAAAGAAAGAAATATTGTAATAGAGAAATATAGTCTTCCACACCAAAACCTCCCGTGGAAGGGGAAAGCTGTATAATCCATCAAAGTAGGCCCATTAATTATCTTTTTTTCATGTCCTACCTATCATGAGTAGGTGAGTGTAATGCTTAAGCCGTTTAAAGCCACTCTTATGATTCATTTTAATTTTATTTGATATTTTGAGGACTCGAAATAATTTATATAGATTAATATATATATATTATGTGATTTTAAGTTTAAGTCAAGTCAACTTATTATTGTTTTTATTTAGCCTTCAAAATAATTTAACTTATACCAACACAATTAAATAAAACAAGATAAGAAGAATATCTATTATAAATATAATAATATTATAAAATATATATATATATATATAATTAGATAGATAGATTAGATTAGCAATATCGCTAAGGAATATTGCGGCCATTATATGGACCTAAAAAAATATTTTAAATCTTCCACCATGGAAAAATAAAAGATACATTTAGAATTTATAAAATTCTTATTCAATACTATTATATATTATATATTATTTATAATATATATAATATATATCTATTATTAATAATGATAACAGACTAAATATTGGTTTTTAGGAAATTTTAAGTACGTTAAGAGATTAAATTGTAATATTTTATTTCTATGTTCATAAAGAAGTGAGAATTGTTTCTAATTCAGTTTTGTTGAGTTAAAAGATCAAAAAGGTTGGTCATATGACAAATATTCTGAAAATTATAGAGAAAGTGACCATAAGATGGACAATCTAAGCAAAAAAAATTCACCTTCCCATGGTGTTTTAGGAATCAAGGAACGCCTAGTTTCGCTATGAAACTTGTGAAATGTAACTCTAATCTTGGAAAAGTTTACTTTATTCTTAACAATAGTCAAGACAAAGAGATAACTGTGGTTTTAAAGATTGGGGTTCATCACCTCCTTATAATATTGTAGTTTCTTTTTTACCCCAAACTCTTTATTTACTCACAATTCTTCCTTAAATTTGGCACTAATAATATTTTTAATATTATCTTAATTTTGTAAGACCATCTCCTCCCTTATTCTCCAATTGTCTAGCCAACACTGGGATGTAGAAATTTTGAATAATATGACACATATTCACAGAGATTACCCGGATTATACAGTAATTGCAGAATACATGCATAATACATAACCTCCTCTACGTTGATCATCAATTTAGCAATATTAAGAAACCTTCACATGCGCACATTGAAGCATCAATCACACATATCAACACAGTATGTACCCGGGGAAAGCATCTCGCTAAGAACCCCCAACTATATGTATATTATTGATTGAGAACATGTAACAATACATAGTACAATAATCCTCACAAGTACTCAGTACTATCTCCACCTATTACACACAAACTAGCTCAGATCTGAATCAATCGTTGGCTCAAATCTCCTCCGTTGCTTGCCTGCCTCCACTGCGCAATCGTACATGAGAATACTAATTAATGAATGATCCATTCACGTGTTTCCCTTGGATATACCACGCAATCCTCATTGGAATTACTTAATCCATGCATGTGCAAATCTCATGCGCAACTATAGTCACAACTGACAGCAATCTCAACCTCTAACACTTGTCTCCAATGAACTGAACATGCACTGACATGCAGTGAGTTAACTGATGTATTCTTCAGTTGCTTTATGAGTTAATAATTAGTGAATTAATCAATAACTAATTCACAGCACTCATCACTTAGTCTAATTGCAGTTAGACTAAATACAACTAGTCCAACTGAGTCAAACTGAACACAACTCCATCAACTCCACTGTCAACTCCACCAAACTCAATCTCTTGAGTTCTAACTCAAGTCCTGCATGTAACAACTCAATTAAACATTAAGAAACTCGTATTTCCTTCTTCCAGCTGCATGTGCCACATCTGTAGCTCGAACTGAAGTGCTCCAAGAGGATAAGATAAAGTTTATAGTCCAAATATTATTATGAGCTAATAATATTTGACTGTTCTAAATTTAGACTGAGCAGTACCTCCGTTGTTGTCTAAAAATAGAAGTCCATCTATTTTTACCAACATGACCAATCATCCATAAATAGCATCCTGCAACTCATAGACCATGATACATATGTGTAAAAATAGACTTGCGCCAAAAATAGCCTACGGGCCCACTTAGTGAAGGAGACTGCTTTCCACTAAGCTCCATCATCTTGTTGCATTTTCAACATGGGATCCATATGCAATCGTCACTTGAGTTTATGTTACCTGGCACACATGAAACTGATGTGAAATATATTTGGAGGGGATAAGAGGAAGTAGTAAAGAAGGAGATATGTAGAATTGATGACTAGGTAAACCAACATATTCGTTTCATTTTGTATGAGGGGATTATGGTCTCCTTTAAAGTTGTTGCTTAAGAAATGTCAGGTTGGAGCCTATTGAGGTAGGAGCCTCTTGTGGTTTGTATCCCACATAAAACATATTGGAGTTGATTATTGAATGCATGTTGTAGCTTGCAGAAAAGTTGAGGTAGAAGTCACCTATAGGTTGGAGCCTAAAGAAAATCAAATGTAGTAAGGGTGTAGGAGCTTGCCTTTGCATCACAACAATAAAAGAACTCATGGTTTTCTCCCTTTATGGGTTTCCACTTATATCTAGTGTCCATATGTGTTGTTATTATGAATTTATTTGATGTTTTTGGTTTACTTATTATTTGTTGTTTGCATATTAAATATGTTAGTCACTATATTTCAATCTGCTCATTTATTGCTTTAGTTAATGAGCTTAAAGCAAATCAAATTAACGTCAATGAATGTACTAAGTTGATTCAAGTTTTCATCAATTGGTATTACAGTCAGTTCCTTATCTGTAAGCCTAACATGTTGAAGGTAGATTTGGTGAAGTCATGGATTATCAAGGTGGACATGTGCTAAGTGAAACACACTTTCATGAATGTAGAGATAAGTAAAATATGAACTGATATGTTATGGACCTGGTGTAGGGAAACTATTATGTGATGATTACTATAAAAACTCTCCCTCTGCACAAGAGAAACAATGGAATGCTAAGGAAAAATGTGTTATGTATAATAATATTCATAATAAGGATCTTGATACAATAATAGATTTAAATTCTTCTAAAGAAATATGAGATAGGTTGCAGCTCATTCATGAAGAATAGACTAGTAGCGCTAACACAGAAAAAGGGAAGAGAAAGAAGAATAAGAAAAATCTCCATAAAAAGGAAAGTGTTCAGTCAAATGAGGTCTATGCTAGTGTGAATCGACCTGATTTCCAAGAAGAAAATATAGTTGAAGAACAAGCTAATCTTGGCATAGCCTTGACTCAAATAGAAAGATTGAAGAATGAAACCAAGGACCTCAATAAACTTATGTAGATATATGATGAGAGAGAGCATGAGTACAAGGAATAAATTGTTAATGTGAAGACACAAATTGAAGAGGCAAGGAGAATAGAAAGGATGATGAGTAGAAAGCTAAAGGAGAAAGAGGTACAATGTGAAAGATTAGAGTCTGAGATCTGTTCAACTAGAAGAGGAGGTTGTCTCCATAAAGAACTCAAAAAAATGCAACCATAAAGGATAATGAGGTAGCACTAAATATACATGCATAACAAGAAGGTAGATAAAACAAGATTTGTAAAGAAGAAAACAAAAAAAAGAGGAAACATCAAGAGTGAAAGAATGATATGAAGAAATGGTTATTTGGAAAAAATTCACTTGCTGCTCAAGATAAATTGAGAAAAATTGGAAGATCTCAAAAGGATATTATTTTCTCCTTCGACAGATATCAACTGTTTTTCTTGCTATGAACCTGGACATGTTGAAGGAGAATGCAAGACAAAGAAAATATTGAATTCATTTACTTCCTACACAAATCATTTTTATGGTTATTGTTATATATGCAATGAATTTGGAGATAGAGCTATCGAATGCAAAATGTATGTCAGAAAAGGTAGAAATGACTCAAGGATGTTAGAAAATCAAAAAGGCAGAAAGATTTTCTTATTCTTGATAGTTAATTGTGATGTTCTTGATTTTTTATTACGATTATTTATATCTTATCTTTTAGTTAATCAAGAAATTACCAAAGCGAAAGAACATAAAACAATGGACACCAGATGTAGGCACTATGCTAGGGAAAAACCCCCCTCCAAGGGGAAACTCAATCAAAATTCTATTCCTTTCAATAGTATTCTTTGAGACTCTTCACCCTAGACAAATACCAAACCTTCACTCCACACCAATTCAGCCTCCCAGATCTTGGACCACTCTTCCAACAACTTCGACTATGTAGCAGCTTTCAGCATCAGGCATCTTCCGACATCAAAATAATTTGAAAGACTTTGATATCCTAATCTAGGGCTCGAAAAAAATAGAAGAGAGAGAGAGAGAGATGCACCAAAATTTTATTTTTTTTCTTCTCCTTAAACTCCACCCAACTCGCACTTCCTTTGGCTTCCCATGTTCGTACTTCACAATTCCGAGCTTCCTTAGAGATATCAAACTTGCTTGAGATGAAGTGATCCAAATGAATTCGAGTTGCTTGTATTTATGAGTTTCATGTCAGGTCTAATTAGTGTCCTTAGTCCGACTTGATCTCTTCTAGGTTGAACTTTATGTGGAATTTGGATTTTCCTCTTGAGAATGCCTTCATCAAGATGTCATCATCTTGCTACTCGGTTGGAATGTACTGTAGCAAGATAATTCCCATACGCACACAATGTCGCAAAATATGATATCATATATCAATGTTCTTAGACCTAACATGAAATTCCAGGTTATCAGAGAGATTAATATAACTATGATTATCACAATATATCATTGTCGGATCCATCTCCTGACTGAAAAGACCCACTTTTATTTTTACTCATCCACATGGCCTCACATACTACCTCACTTGTAGCCATGTATTCAGCCTCTGTTGAATTGTGTGCCACAAACACCACAAGCTGCTTATAAATGGTAGTATCAACCTCTTCACCTGAATTGGCATTCTCCTTACTCTAATTTGTAGTTAGAGATGTTTCCATAGGCTTACAATTATCCATGTGAAATCTCTAAAGTATTTCACAGCCATACTTCCCCTCGGACACAAACAATTTATAATCACCTTCCCACACTTCCAGCCCGAGGAGGTAATGCATTAATCCCATGTCTTTCATCTCAAATTCCCTTGCAATATCCTCTTTGCGAGAGCATATCAGCTTCTCATCGCGTGTCAATATTAAATCATCAACACAAAAAACAAGAATAAGCAACATACCATCTACCACAATGTGATGGAGGGTCCCCATCTTCTTCACTTTTTTAAAATCCCAATCCAATGAGATAACTGTCAATCCGAGTGTACCATGCTCGGGGCACCTATTTGAGACCACACAATGCTTTCCTAAGTCTACACAGATGTTACTTCTCATTGTATGCTACAAATCCATATGGTTGCTCTATGTAAATTTCCTCCTCAATAACACCATCGAGAAAGGTGGTCTTCACATCCATATGGTGGATATTCCACCCCATCTGCATAGATAATGCAAGAATTGATATGATGGAGGAATACGTTGCCACAAGGGAAAATGTTTCCTCATAGTCAACTCCCTCTACCTTAGAAAATCCATTGGCCACAAATCTTACATTTTACTTATCGATGCTCCCATTAGTTGCATGTTCACTTTATAGATCCATCTAGAACCAACCATTGATTTCCCTTCTAGTCTTGACACCGCTTCCCATACATTTTTCTTCATGATGGATTCATATTATTCCAACATGGCATCCACCCAAAGAGATTGAGAAATTGCTTCGTCAAATGAAGAAGGCTCTAACTCACTGAGTTCTATCTTGAGATCCATGTAACCAGTGTACGTCTGAGGTTACCTCCTTTGCTTGCGTCATGATGCAAGGGCTCCCATATTCTCCCTAGAATCTTGAAACAATATATCTTCTTATTTGGTTCTGTTTCTCCCTTCTCTCGATGTTTCTAGTTGAGTGGCTGTCTCCACTCGACCTCCTCTATGCTCCTCCATTTGTGGTTGCTCCATAACTTCCTGATGCTCATCCTGCAACTCCTCCTTTAGAGATAGAAGCCCTTGCTACAATGGGATACTGATATTTCATTCTAGAGATAACCTCATAGCCTTCTCCTCATCAAATGTGACATCTCTCCTCACCACTGTGATCCTCAGTGAATAAATATACACTGATTAACTATGTGGAGTTTCGATGTTTCCTACAAAAACTCCAAACTTTGTTGGAGGCTGAAGTTTCCTCCTTGAATCCTTGGAGACATGAGAATAAAATGAAGCTCCAAACATTTTGACACGATACACATCAGGATTTCTCCCAGAGAAGGCTTCCTCCAGTGTGATCATACTAACTATTTTATTAGGACTCTAGTTTTGTAAGTGGATTGTTGTGTTACATGCTTCTTCCCATATATACAATGGAAGCCCTTGATCATGTACCATAACTCTTGCACCCCCAACTATGATCCTATCATTCCCCTTAACAACCACATTTTGTTTTGAGTTATGGGTTGCTATCAGTTCCCTTCAAATACCTTCTTTGGCATAGAAATCATTAAACGCATTAGAAACAAATTCACCTCCATTGTCACTCATGAGAGCCTTCACTTTCTTCCCATTCTCCTTCTCAACTAATGCGTTGAATTTTACGTATTTTGAGAATACTTCATCCTTCTTCTGCATGAAGAGAATCCAACATTTTATAGAGAAATCATCAATAAAATTACATAGTATTTATGTTTTGTTGTGGAGGTTGTTGCCAATGGTCCACAAAAATCACAATGGACTCACCCCAAGATTGCATCTTCTCTATTATCTCAGCCACGGAATGTGGATTTGACATATTTCCCCAATGTTCAACCCTTTCACACATCCTGCTAGTCAAAGGAGCCTTTAGGGATATTGGTGGTAATTTGTTGCATAGTTTTCAAGGCACCATAGTGTAGATGACCCAATCTCTTGTGCCAAAGTTCCCCAACATCTTTTATGCCTTGTTTTTCAATTTGGAACAATCTCCCACATTAAGTTTGTATAGGTTCGTCACTCTAACTGTAATTTTCTTCACTATCCTGATAGCTATGTGTCTTAGAAAGTCTTTCCCTTTATTGAAAATAACATCATAGACTCTATCCTCCGATACTACTACAAAGATCCTGTTCTTCTTTAGCCGAGCTACAAACATAACATATTTGAGGTGAAGATGGGAGGATTTCTCCCTCTCAAAGGTCACAGTACCATTACCTGTAGCAATGTACTTCCCTTCATCCCCAATTCAATATGGATCTGGAGATCCTACTCCTCTAGGCTACCGAAAAATCCATTACACCCTAAATATCATTAAAATTTTATATTTTTTTGTAAAAATATTGTTATTTTCAACCATTGACATTCTTCTCATTGATGGCAAAGGACACGCAACAAGGAACAATGAAGGAGTAACAAAGGGAAAGGAGTAGTAGAAATGAACATTAAAGGAGAAGCAGCACGGAACAACAAAGAAGTAGTAGCAAGGAGCACTAAGGGTAAAAAAATAAGGCAATGTATGCATTAATGTATAGGATCAACAATGGAAAGGAGCGGAAGGAGAATGGTATGGCATAGGTGAATGAGGAGGTTGTTGCATTTGGGTATATTTGTGTTGATTGCTTCATGTTTATGTTGATGACCTTGATAAGTCATGATGATCGGATGTAATGCAAGGTGAACACATAAAGGGTTTGTGATACACATGTTAAAATTCTTGGATAATGTTGCAGCGATTGCAAGACTCCGTGATAGCAAAGGAAATACTCCACGACAACAAAAACAAGCCAAGACTCAATTTTGCTGAGGAAATTGCATGAAGAAAACACGACTTTGATCATATAGATGGATTTGGAGAGTGATTGTTGCATACATATGGCTTGTATTTTTTCATATGTTGTGTGCATATTATTTGCATTGGAGAGTGCTTGCACTATGTTCATGTGTTGTGATGTTAGAAGATTGCTTTTGGCATTATGTTGATATTGGTGTACCTAATCATTATATATGGGTGAAATAATATTTGGCGGAGCACTTATTTATGTTCTAATATTCAAAATATGAAGAGCTTGGAAACAAATGAGTGGAAGGAAAAGAGTTAATCATGTTCACTTCATATTCTTATGTGGAACACAAACAACCAAAAAAATTTCTTTATAAAATATGTTGTTTTTGGAAGCCAAAGATGATGAGAGAGTTACAGAGCATATGAGGGCTGAGTGTTTGTGGGTTACCTGGCACACATGAAACTGATGTGAAATATATTTGGACGGGATAAGAGGAAGTAATAAAGAAGGAGATATGTAGAATTGATGACCAGGTAAAGCAACATATTCTTTTCATTTTGTATGAGGGAATTATGGTCTCCTTTAAATTTGTTTCTTAAGAAATATCATGCTGGAGCCTATTGAGGTAGGAGCCTCTTGTTGTTTGTATCCCACATAAAACATACGGGATTTGGATATTCCATGCATGTTGTAGCTTAAAAAAAAGTTGAGGTAGAAGTCTCCTGTAGGTTGGAGCCTAAAGAAAATCAATTGTAGTAAGGGAGTAGGAGGTTGCCTTTCCATCACAACAATAAAAAAACTCATGGTTTTCTCCCTTTATGGGTTTCCACTTATATCTAGTGTCCATATGTGTTGTTATTATCTATTTATGTGATGTTTTTGGTTTACTTATTATTTTTTGTTTGCATATTAAATATGTAGGCCATTATATTTCAATCTGCTCGTTTATTGGTTTAGTTAATGAGCTTAAAGCAAATCAAATCAATGTCCATGAATGTACTAAATTGATTCAACCCCCCGATCATTTTATTCAAGTTTTCATCAATTGGTATTATAGTCGGTTCCTTATCTGTAAGCCTAACATCTTGAAGGTAGATTTGGTGAAGTCATGGATTATCAAGGTGGACATGTGCTAAGTGAAACACACTTTCATGAATGCAGATATAAGTAAAATATGAACTGATATGTTATGGACCTGGTGTAGGGAAACTATTATGTGATGATTACTATAAAGGCTCTCCCTCTACGCAAGAGAAATAGTGGAATGCTAAGGAAAAATGTGTTATGTATAATAATATCCATAATATGGAACTTGATACAATAATAGAATTAAATTCTTCTAAATAAATATGGGATAGGTTGCAACTCATTCATGAAGGAGAGACTAGTAGCGCTAATACAGAAAAAGAGAAGAGACAAAAGAATAAGAAAAATCTCTATCAAAAGGAAAGTGTTCAGTCAAATGAGGTCTATGCTAGTGTGAATTGACCTGATTTCCAAGAAGAAAATATAGTTGAAAAACAAGCTAATCTTGGCATAGCCTTGACTCAAATAGAAAGATTGAAGAATCAAACCAAAGACTGGAATAAGCTTATGCAGATATGTGATGGGAGAGAGCATGAGTACAAGGAATAAATTGTTAATGTGAAGGCACAGATTGAAGAGGTAAGGAGAATAGAAAGGATGATGAATAGAAAGCTAAAGGAGAAAGAGGTATAATGTGAAAGATTAGAGTCTGAGATCTGTTCAACTAGAAGACAGTTAGACTAAAAGGAAAAGTTGTGTAAGCAGTTAGAAGAGGAGGTTGTCTCCATAAAGAACTCAAAAAAATGCAACCATAAAGGATAATGAGGTAGCACTAAATATACCTACATAACAAGAAGGTAGATAAACTAAAATTTGTAAAGAAGAAAACAAAAAAAGGAGGCAACATCAAGAGTTAAAGAATGATATGAAGAAATGGTTATTTGGAAAAATTTCACTTGCTACTCGAGATTATTGAGAAAAATTGGAAGATCTCAAAAGGATATTATTTTCTCCTTTGACAGATATGAACTGTTTTTCTTGCTATGAACCTGGACATGTTGAAGGAGAATGTAAGAGAAAGAAAATAATGAATTCATTTACTTCATACACAAATCATTTTTATGGTTATTGTTATCTATGCAATGAATTTGTACATAGAGCTATCGAATGCAAAATGTATGTCAAAAAAAGTAGAAATGACTCAAGGATGTTAGAAATTCAAAAAGGCAGAAAGATTTTCTTATTCTTGATAATTACTTGTGATGTTCTTGATTTTTTATTACGATTATTTATATCTTATCTTTTAGTTAATCAAGAAATTACCAAAGCGAAAGAACATAAAAGAATGGACACCAGATGTAGGCACTATGCTAGGGAAAACCCCCCCTCCATGGGAAAACTCAGTCAAAATTATATCCAATAGCATTCTTTGAGACTCTTCACCCTAGACAAATACCAAACCTTCACTCCACACCAATTCAGCCTCCTAGATCTTGTACCTCTCTAAGAAAAACTTTGACTATGTAGCATCTTTCAGCATCAGGCATCTTCTAACATCAACAAAATTTTGAAGACTTTGATCTCCTCATCTAGGGCTCGAAACAGAGAGAGAGAGAGAGAGAGATGCACCAAAATTTTGAATTTTTTCTTCTCCTTAGACACCACCCAACTTGCACTTCCTTTGGCTTCCTGGATTCGTACTTCGCACTTCCCAGCTTCCTTAGAGATATCGAACTTGCTTCAGATGAAGTGATCCAAATGAATTTGAGTTACTTGTATTTATGAGTTTCATGTGTGTTCTAATTAGTGTCCTTAGGCCAACTTGATCTCTTCTAGGCCGAACTTCATGTGGAGGATACATAAATTACATTTGACTCAATACTTAACATTTTTACATGATTCAAAATCCCAAGAAAGGTCACTTTAAAAGTACAATGACTCTATTGACTCACAATAAATCGTATAATTCATTAACGGCGGCTTCGACCTAGAACATGGTGACCCAAGCATGAAACCCATGCTTCAATAAGTCACAATAATAATAATAATAATAATAATAACTCTTTTATTTATTCTTTTCACAAGTGATTATAAAATGACTCAAATACATTAAATGAAGACCGAACCTAGTTACATTTTCCAAAGCTCCCTCTTAACTAGGGAGGTATTCATCATATACAAGTACAAGGAAGATCTATGCATGAGGGAATAAGGTGGACTCAAGCTTTCAGTCTCTCTTGGTACCATCAAGCTTACTTGCTAAGCACCAACCCTAAGATCCAGATGTGTATCCAAAAAAAAACCTCCATAATTTACACCACATTTTCCAACTTCGTGAGCTATACATGAACACAAGGTTTCGACCATATGTCCTCCTTGGAAATGCTTCACTCACAAAGCCTTAACAATGAAAACATATTAATAAGTGTAGATTGTTGCTTATTTAAGGAATTTCATTATGTTTTCACTTGGAGTGATGAGGAAATTCTAGACATTGATGTTGGGTTTATCAAGCATGAGATGAAGACATATGATATCTATAAGCCTACTAGGGGAAGGCTATGTCTAATCGATATGAAGAAGGAAAGAAAATGTAGAAAAGTTTCTTAATGATGTTTTTATTATTCAATTCCCTTGACCAAATTGGTTGCAAATCCCATCATATTCGAAAACAAACAAGGTGTAATTAAAGTTTGTATTTATTGTAGGGATGTTAACAAAGATTTCAAAAATGATAATTGTATTAGCCCATTCATTGACGAAACTATCAATCAATGTGCTAGTAGTAAATGTTTTCCTTCATGTATGGATTCTCTAACATATAATAATTCTCAAATAGATTCTTAAGAATAACAACATTGTGATTATATCACCTTGGGTAACTTTTTCCATCATAATATGTTATTTATCCTTAAATTGTTGGGGACACTTTCGAGTGGGCCATGTCATATTCTCTTAATGTAACACCGATAATAACCTCATATTATATTGTGAATAGCTCTATTTAGTTGGTAAGTTAAGTTCTTTTTTTGGCGTATGTGCCTATGTTATGTGTTTTGAGCCCAAAGCACAACTAAAGTTAAGGCCCATGTCCCTAAGCACATGTTATAAAGAGTAATAAAAATACTATTTTAGCAGATCAGGTTAGAGACAAGAATGGAGGGATAGAGCTCCATAAGGTGAATTTCACGAGGGGGTGGAACCCATGACTAAGCCTTCACAACATGAAATCCCATAAGTTAGTTAGACATATAAAACCTAGATTATGAAGATAGAAAAGATGATGAAGTATTGAGGTTGTGGGGCAAGTAATATTTATTATTGATACTTGGATTGTTTCAAACATGCAAATAAAGAGTTGTCATTTCCTTGTCCCTCTCATTGACCTTGTCCAAATAAACCCATATTTTCTTTGAGTAACCTTAGGAAATGATCTATGAGTAAAATATACTATGTGAAGTTCTCGATTTAAGTAGGAAAGTTGCATGTTGAGGAAATTTTGGCTAGTGGATTGGGATTAGGATACATATTCGAAGGTAAGAGTCTAATTGAAACCAACCCTATGACCTCATAATTAGAGATGGAAAACCTTACTAAAATTCCACGGCTAAAGGTCCATAGTTGCTTGGGGTAAGATTGGAGGTAGAAGGGAAAGTGTTGGGCATAAATTCCCAACATAAGGTTGAGGAAGTGCCTGAGGGCCTTCCAGTGGAAGTTGAAAATCCTAAGGCTACCATTTTTTGAAATTTCCTAATTAGTTTGCACTGCAATCCCAATATGGAGTAGCGGGATGTCATAATGGACTATAGAGTTAGTGAAACAGTGCACTGTCTTGGTTGTGTAAGGTGGGGGATGTGGCATTGTGGCTCGAAAGGTTTCTAAAGTTGGCACCTATTATAACAATTGAATATTGAATGCATGATGAAATTAGCTCTAGGAGAGACTTCAACCCTGTCGAGTTAGGCCCCAACTCTAGGGTCACCTGCTATTGAGAGTTCTAGAGTACTTTGGCCTATGGCTTGGAGGAATGTCTAAGCTTTACAACCAATTGGTGATAAATTATGTTCCCAAATATCATGTGTCTAATTCATAGATGTTGGACATTATATGTGTGAACTTATTATGTATGATCATGTAGCAACTTGCTTAATTTAGCATGCATCTGTCAAAGCTCACCAATAATTATCTAAGAAACGATAATCCTCGACATCAACAAATCCTCCTTAAGAGACTTCTTTATCCATAATGCATAAGAGAAGAGAGATCGGAGGAAAGAGAAGAGAAGTATCCACTATGTGCAATGGTCCAAATGTTCAAAATTGATGAGTATGTAGAAGCGTAGCCTTGATCAGAATTGGCATAACAAACATAAGGAAAAAGTTTAAAGATGGAAATTTATTTTTAAATGTACATGTATATCATAGAGTGTCTAGCAATGGATTTTAAAAAGTATTCAATTTTTTAAGCATTTTTTGTATTTATATAAAATTTTGGTGATGTTTAAAGGAAAAATATTTTTATTCTCTAAAGTTAGGTTAAACTATTTAAAGAAATAAGAAGAAGATCCATGGTTTTTGTTTGGAAAAACATGGGAAAAACTTAACCCTATTTTTTTATCTCATAAAATTGTTTTCTCTTATTAATTATTTTGAAATAAAACTTCATAAAGTACATAAATATTTATAAATCACTTAAACCAATTTTCAATATTTACATTTAAAATTTTAAAATTACATATTGTTTTAGATTTAAATTGTAAATTTAGAAAGAAAAATTTATCTATAAATTGTTAATAACATAATAGAATTATATTATTAATATTTGATGGCTAAATAACAAGTTAAATCGAGAAAATATCCTACTCAAACCTTTCTCTTGAAAAAAATTATCCCCATCGAAATGGGAAAACTACCTACATTTCGTGGAACTTTCTTACAATAATGGGTATCAAAGATATTTGAAGGTGAGTCTATTTGAAGCCTATTATGGTAGAAAATGTAATACACCCATGAATTAGATTATGTGGACATGGCCATTGTTGGTCCATACATTCTTAGAGAAACAAAATAACAAGCGTAAAAATTAAACAAAATTTGAAGGCTTCCCATGACAAATAGAAAAGCCATGCTCATAAGAATAGGTTAAAAGGGAATTTAAATTTGGTGATCATGACTTCTTAAAAGTTAAGACAAAGAAAATTTCATTAAAATTGGGTAGTTATGCAAAGTTGGCAGCTAAACATTCTGGACAATTAGAGATCCTAGAGAGGATTGGTCCAGTCACATATAAGATTACATTGTCAACATCCATGCATATTCGTAATGTGTTTCATATTTCATTACGTAAAAAGAAATTCATGTATACTAATAATCTAATTGATTGGAATATGGTTCAGATGGAGCCCAAGGGAGACTTCCAGATCCAACTAGTATGAATTTTAGAAAATAAGTTTAAGGTGATTTAGAATCGATCCATTTCCATGTCAAAGGTGTTATCCTTTTAAGTCTTTAGGATGCTACATGGAAGCATGAAGATATATTGAGGGAAGAATACCCTCATATTTTTGTTTAATCAGAATGAATATATGTGTACATATAATGCACTAATGATAGTGCATAAATAAGTGGGGGGGGGGGATGTAAAAACCCTACCCAATACTTGCATTGTAAATACCATGTACATGCAAAACATAGGGTGCTAAGTCAAAACATATTAATTAGGTTAATGAGCTGAAAATCACTTTTTGGGGGAAATGCGCGCATGTGTATGTTTGTGCATATGTTTTGAGCCCGGTGCGTTATGTGCATATGATTTTATATGCTATGAGTCTAGAGTGCCTAATTTTTGCAAATATCTTTTACTTATGCACACTAACAACACATAATAGCTACAAATCGAATGAGACAAAAACAATTTAGAGGGGAAAGACTCCATAAGAAATTAAAAAAGGCTAATATGAGTTAGGAGTAATTAAAAAGGGGGGCACATGAATATAACCTAAGTCCATAAGTGACTCTATGGCGTGCCAAATTTCAAAAGGAAAATTCATGCACATGAAAGAAACATGTTTTCCTTGAGAGGCAGTTAGCTATGGGGAATGAGAATGGACAACAAAGGATGGCAGCACGAACTACAGGAGCCCAAAAATTGAAACCATCCCTGACTAGAAGTAATATTCCTTGGAAGTGGTAGCATAGTCTAAGGGATTGCAGGTGCAAAGACGGGTGTGCACTCCTTAGGTATAGGATGATGGGGTATGTCAGCTTCGAGGCTAGAGGCTACCAGTGTATGATGTAAGAGTTTGAAGACTTTGAAGGGTAGCAAGATCTCCTAGATACATAAAGTTGGGACCATCCATGTTAAGAATCATACACACTAAAGGTGGTGACACAAGCCAAGGGATTGCAGGGGAGAAAAGGGTGTGTGATGCTTGGGTGCAGACTGATGGTGGGCGTGAGCCTATAGGTTGGCCGTTTTTGGGGCTTGGTACCTTCGTTGGTTGATGGTACTAGACATGTACCTCTCTTTGGACGAGTAATTGCCGCATGGTGTTGAGGCCCTAGGTCGAGGGTAACCGATTGGTTTCACATAATGAACACCATGGTCTATGACTCGGAGGAACATCAAATTTTGTAGCTAGTTTGACATTGAACATATAAGTATTTTTGTAACATTCACTTAGTTATGTTGCAATTTCTTATGAACCCTTTTCTATGTTATGTATTGATTTTAATTGTTGCCTGTAAATTATAATTGTTGTGTGAAAGAAGTAAATTCCATTTAGATGTGTATATCACCACGTTGAGAATATAATGAAAGGGTATATACCGGGTCATAAGGTTTTGTAGTATTGACACAAAATTATGCTTTGGATGGAGGCTAGAGACATTGTTGGAATTAATGAATATAAAGGAAAATTTGTCCACACCAATTGATAAAGGGTTATTGGATGTGGTTGCACCAACAAAGGATGGAAATGTCCTCGCGTGGGCTACGAGCGTTACTGGCAAAGTCTACATTGTACAAGGACATTACATGTGTTATTCCTCAACTGGAAGTTAAAATGCCCTATTTCAACCTTCCCTTTCAAAAAAAAAATCTCCCTATACATCGAAAAATAGTGATGGTACGCAGATCATGGTGGATAAATAAATATTTAATATTGCATAATACGAAGAAAAAAATAATCTACAATATCCCTTTAGAATATCTTGGTGCATAAATCAACATAAGAGGTAGGAAAATTGGTCATAGTCAAAGATTTGAATACATGTTTAAATTCTAAATTAGTCTTTGTAGTTTAAAATTTAAATTGGAATATATTTTTTTATAAATATAAGATGTTTAAATATATTAAAATAAAACAATAAAATATTATGTAATTTAAATGTGTTTATTAAAATATATTTTTAAATATTGGGCAAATTTATCATCAAACAAAAAGTAGAGACAACCATAAAATATATTATAGTTGTTAAAGTTTTTTATTATATTTATTTAGAATATAAGTTTAAAAAATAATTTAAATAATAAAATTTACAATTAAATTGTCCACCTAGGGTATAGAGGGTGATGGGGTGTACTTTTAAGTCTCCGTGACGTGGAGGTTACCCATTCGAAATTCCTTGAGCAAAAAGCTAGTAATGTTAAGGGATGGTGTGGCCTAGGCGAGTGCAATCCCCCGAGTGACTTAAATAACATATATCACTCTGAAACAAAAATATAAAGTGATAAACAATGGCTTTGACTAGTAAATACACGACATCTA
>APFE031583126.1:11390-44165 GCA_000404065.3 Pinus taeda | reverse complement strand
CCACCTCATGACAACAAAAGCATCGCACTTTCGATTTGTCAACCTTCTTCCCATCATTGGAAGAATTGGATTCGGAAAGAGAAACCTTCTCCTTCCCCTTCTTCGCCTTACTCGCTAAGGCACAGTTCTCCTCATCATGCATGGATGAAGAACATTCTCTGGTGCTCCATCTGATCTCCTCTTGCATCAAATCTGACCATAGTCATTCCTAATCTGGCAGTTTCTCCCTTCCATTCACCGAGTCTTGGTAGCTATGCCAGCTCTTAAGAAGCCCAAGGAGTGCTAGACTCACCATATCCTCATCCGATGTCATGACCCCTACACTTGCAAGCTCATGCCTGCATGTGATGAACTTGGTCAAATACATAAAGAACGTCTCATCCCTTTCACACTTGATCTTTCAAAGTTTGTCCTTCAGTGCTAGTTTCCTCTTATCACTGTTATTCTAATATAAATCTTTCAATGTTTTCCGCATTGCACGCAGAGTCTCCTTCCCATGGATGCTCGAGACAATGTGATCTCGCACTCCCTCCAAGAGAATTCTCCTAGCTCTAGCCACACACTTCCTCCATTCCACCTACTCAGTCTTGTCAGTAGGCTTAGGGATTTCTTGATCAATGAAATCCTTAAGACCATTATCTTCCAAAACTACCTCCATGCGATCCTTCCAAGCTATATATTTTGAGCTGCCATCAAGGGCATACTCAAGCCTCAAACCATAGAATGCCATTGATGAAATAGATGTGATAAGAACTTGAGATCTATATCCCGAATAATAAACTTCAAATATCTCTTGCTAGTATACTGTTCTTGCTTGATCACTTGTGCTCTAATACCATGTAGAATTTTCCTATAAATCAGCTAGCTCTGATACCATGTAGAAATTTCACCTGTAGAACAAACCGATATATGCAATGTCCCAAAGCATAATACTTGTTCTACTTCTACAAAACATTAAGTGGAAGCATAATCGAATTCATGACCAACATCAAGTAGAAACATGCATCACTGATCAAGAGAAACAATCACACATAACACAAGCTATATCTAGGGGAAAGCACCAAAAGAAAACCCCAACCATGTATTATCAATCAAGTGGAAATCCTCTTCAACATACAAAAAGAATAAGCTCAATAGCTATCCTTCTCTCTCTGTACTCTGATGATCTTCAATTAAAATATGAAAATCATGGACTACCTAGGCCTCAATATATAGGCCACAAGTCCTCCAATCTCCTATAATAGATCCTTCTCCGTGCAAGGAATACTTACTAGAAATATCCAAGCATCTGATAGTACACTGTCCCACATTTGATCTCAAATGGGTCTCTGACAAAACTAACATGCAATAGTTATCCATGAGTGAATTCTCAGTTATCTAAAATAATAGTTGTCACATGCATGCAAGCATTAACAAACTATATTTTATTATTTTAACAACTTGTTAAAATAATCTAACCAGACTTGACTAGTTAGAACTAAATCAACTGATTCTCTCATTATATAATTCATACTTATTCCCTCAATCAGTGGAGGAAATTAAGGATAAATTCCTCAATCAGTGGGACAACTCATGTGCATGCTCACAAAGACTTCAAATTCGAATTTCCTTAACTAATTAACTCAAATGAATGAATTAATTAATAATTCCAACTGATGTTAAGACCAAAATTAATTTTACTTCGTATAGATAGACTAGGGACTGCTATAAATAGGAAGGGACCAAGAAATGCTATTTTTAGAACTTTTTATTTTTAGCAGTTTCACCTCTCATCCAATGTGGGCAATGACCTCATTGACCAAGCTGCTATTTTTAGACATGCTATTTTTAGACATTCTAAATTTAGCATTTCTTATTGCACATTTTTCAATACAATGGAGGGGATAGATCGAGTCAACCTGTAGTTCGACTTTTCTCTATGTTGGGAACAATACTTATTGCGTTATTAAAGTTGTTGGGATTTTTCAAACAAGGAATGAGATTGTGGAGAATGTTGTTGATATGATCGATGGTCTCACATCAAAGATTCCAATAATGTGGAGGAACGTAAGGTATTTGTATTTAAAATCCTTGGTGTCTTAGGAACTTCCACTTTACCAATCTATTTCTACAATGCCCCTCCAAATTGAAGGTGTAAAAACATAATCACAAATGGGTAAAACAATGACAAAGGAAGGGTGTGATCAAGATGTCGAGAATAAAAGTTTCATGAAGTTACAAATTCACGATGTTAGATACATGGATAATATGTTGGGATATTGTTCTGATTAGTTCTTTGGTGGCGAGGACATGGGTGAAGTTTATTTTTTGGACTCCATGGGAGATAAAGTGAAGGATGTTGATTCTTTAGATGCAAATTAGTAGGTAGGATTTCGTGTAAGAAGAGAAATGTTTATGCAGAAAAAAAACCCTAAGTGCAAAGAGGAAGAAAGTCTTATCTTCTGAGTCTAGAAATGGCTCTTTCGATAGTCAAGGTGTTTATGATAGGGTGCCAAAGAAAGATTCTCATAAAAAGAAAAATAAGTGAGTAGGATTGCAAGGTGCAGCAGTGGCCAACAATGTTAATTTTGCAACCAACAAAGAAAAGTCAAAGAAAATGGAAAAGAAATGTTAGTGTTGTATGAGCCTATAGTTCAAAGTGAGTTTTGTGTTTGCACTAACATATGCTTTGTTAAGGGAAATGACAACGTTATATCATTCAATTTCTACTGCGCTGCAATTTGAATTTGGATTCATAATATTGCATGACTCTATTTTTTTGATATATTGATCAATTTGGCCTAAGATATATGATGTGGTGGACAAAACATGAATGATGATAGTGCATGTCACGCTTTAAATGCTACTTGTTATGCTTCATAGAGGAAACTAAATAGGATATTTCTAATTCTTGCATGCACATCGATCCAAATACAATGTTTTTTTACCAAGTGGAGTCCTTTGCTTGGTTTGGAAGAAATGAATCTTCTACGTGTGGAAATGTAGGAGCTTGACAAGACTTTTTAGGAAGAGGGATGAATGGATGCTCAATTCCTTGAAAACCAGAATGGTGGTAGTTACCCCGTGGATGAGGAAGTTAATTTCATTGAATCTAGGTTGTATTAGCGTTACATGCCTCTATTGACTCTAAAGAAATATATAATTATGGTTATGAAGATGTAGGCGAAGAAGATAAAAAAGGAGAATAATATGAACGAGGTAGGATGACGAATTGAACATTTTAGCAAATATTGTGGGCTTTTTGAGGATATGTTTCTTTTGCATGATGACATGCAAATACGTTGATGTGGGGGAGATGGTGGGCTCACATTTTGTCACATTTTTTGATGCCTCATTTGACCTTTTACCCTTAATAACCCACATTTATAACACATATTTCCCATCTATTATCGATGCTACAACACCCTCCAAAATTTTGGCATGCACGAAATTTCGGAGCCTACCTTGGTCTTGCATATTTTCGTCACAATCATGGAAGTCCATTCCATGTGTTTTCTTTAAGTGTTTTGGTCCCTTTTGCAAAAAAGGAAAAATGTCTTATTTTTGCATGTTGGCTGTCGCATAATGTGTATGAGCTTGTTTTTGTGGTTTCAAGGGATTATCTTTATGAAATTGAGTTGATTTAACCATGTAAACATCCATCGCACTCATTCCCAAAGTTTTAGCATTGTCACACAAGTGTCCTCACGGTCGTCACAAAGTGTATATTTGGTGTTGCACTTGTTGTAAGCCATCACAAAGTTGTCACAATGAGGGAAATGTGTGGTTCATGTTTCACAAATGATCTATGTTGTTTTGTTGTCAAGTGTTCTAAGTGTGTGGTCATAATCAAGTCATGTCATTGATCACATCAGTTCACTGATCCCACACTTACCCAATTTTCAGAAATTTGGTAGCAACCTAGCTTCATCCATCCTTCCCTAATTGTGAATTGCACAGTTCCAACCCTCAAGCTACAACCTTGTTCCTTGCCACTGTGAAATGTGTAGTTCCTGCCTCCCAGGACTGTGCACTCGCAGTTCTAGTGCTTAAGCCCAGACCTTTTCCCCCAAAATTGCGGAATCTAGCCCTCTAGGATGGTCTCAACTGTACATTGCGTAGTCTCCAAGCTCAATATTAGCCCTTTAGCTTTTGAGTTATGAAATTTCATAGTTACCCAACCTCCTTTTACTTCTGTAATTGCGCAATAGGCTAAACCAATGCTCATCTACTCAACCTGTCACATCGACCTCCCAAACTATGCAATTTCCTTCCTTAGTCCAGTCTGAACTACACATTGCTCAGTCTTAAGGCTTAAGCTTCACCCTTGAGCTCCTGAGTTGTGCAATTATGCAGTCACTGAGCCTCTCTCCTAGCCTGCAACCCAGTTCCGGCTTAGTTAGTGGATCAACATGTACCATCTTAGACTAGGGGTTTATCGAATTGATGTCATCTCGTCATGAGTGAATTATAGATGCAAGTTCCTTATCATACCATGACAAGATGATGATGAAGGAGATGAAGAAGGGAAACATGCCAAATGACATCTTGGTAGCTGATCATACAAGTTGATCAACCAAGAGAAAGCATAGGGACACTAGTTTATGATCACAACTCAAGACTTGATATCATTGAAGACTCCTTACCTCTAATCCATAAGGAGGTGGATAGAAGAGCATCCTCAAGAATAAATGTAGCAAGAAACAACATAAGTGGCTTGACATTGCCATGTGATCAAGCAATCCATGTCAACGGTGTCATGTCATGTCATGTCATGAGTTTTCATATGCCACATCATCATTGTGGATTATGCAATTATCTATTCAAAATGTTTTGTAAAGTGGAAGTTCAAAGGACACATTCAAAATATTTAGATTCTTATAAAATAAAAAAGCCATAGGAATTCAAATAGTCATGAGGGTAGCGAGAGAGTCACAAGAAAGGTGAAAAATCACCTCATTGGTTATATATACACCCTCATTGTATGAGCAAAGGACTTTTCACCTTGGCTCCTCCCATAAGGCATTAGAGATACAAGCTAGTTCTTTATGGGAGTAAGGAGTGGCTTCAATGCTCCACTATTGGAGCTAGTGGTGTTCATTGTATACATGTGTCATGGAACTTTTATTTAATATAAGAAGACCCATGACCAACACGTTCTTCAGGCATGGATTATTAATATTTGTAAGACTATTCTGTGGATGTTTGTAGTTCATGTTTTCTTTCATTTGTTTTAAAGTATTTGAACTAATTCAGTTATTTTAGTACTTATCGTATTGAGAATGTGTTGTAATGGTTGCTACTGTTGTCACATCCTTGTGGACTATTCCACTGATTGTAGACAAATCCTTCTTCTTTACATGTGTCTCTACTAGGGTGGTACTATTACCTCTCTCTTAGAGGCTCACTTTCTTTACTCCCTCCGCAGTAGAAGAACCTTGCTACACTTACAATGGAACACTAACTAGGCACACTCACTTGCTTTTCGAAGGCACATTTGCATTACTTTCTCTTGCTAACAGTAAGAGCCAAGGAAAATATTTAAGAAACCATAAACCAGGCCATATTCTAGATGGGTCTCCTATCCCAAATGGTGTCAGGTCTAATTAGGACCACATATTAGGGAGACCCCTTGAATGTTGGTGGGTCCATCACCATCAACACCATCTTATAATACATTTTCACCCTTTTGAACCAAAACCCATTGACACACATTTCAACGTAAAATTTTCTTATTTTTATTAATTCCTAAGTATCTAATGAATTAAATAAATTTTACTTTGATTTCCCTAATCATGAATGGTTTAGTCTAGTTCTTGTACCTACAATTCACTTCTAGTATTTGATTGTGTTTAGTATATTTGCACCCTTCTAGTATAAGAATAAATTTGACCACATGGGTTTCAAAGGCTAAGGTGTCAAAATAATTCTATGTCGTTTAGATCGCACGTAGGTTGCACGTGTGAGCCTCTAGGTTACAAAAATGATATAGGTTAAAGTTTCTAAATAGGCAACTTCAGGTAATATTTTCGAGGCAATGATGATGAATCTAAAAATTCCAAAATGGGTTTTATTCCTTGTATGGAAAATTGAGTAATTAATCAACCACTTTCCAAAATTCAATATCGATTGAGAAATATGCTCATTTATTTAAAATCAATTTGCAAAAAATGCTCAAATTCACCAAGATTCAAAATCAATGACCATATTTGAGGAAAACACCAAATCAGTACTCAAGACAACAAGAGGAACAAATCTCAACCACTTTAAATTATAGAAATGATTTGTTGTATCTTATATTTGTATTATTAGGAGAAATTGACCCAATTTATCTTGGGTGTTATCATTTGTTAATTTGTTTCTATCTCATAGTTAAACAAATATGAGATTTGGGGGAATTGGTTTTGATCCACCCCAATGCTCCTCTCGTATACATAAAAACATTGAATAAATAATCGAGATAGGAGGTTGATGATTTATTCCATAATGTGTTGGGGATAGGTAGCTAATTATCATCTTAGAGATTCATTAAGGCAACAAGCTTATGCGCCACCACGTTTGGAAACAATGTTAATCTTTCCATCAACGAATGTTGTTTATCCCTGATTTTTTGAGCATCTCTTCAACAACTTACTAGTTTAGATTGTAGTGTGTTTAATTTGTAGGTGTACTAGTTCATTGAGTCTAGAATTTCCTTTTTAGATTGCTTTACTTATCTTTAATGCCTTTACAATATTTTATGTTCTTGCCTTTACTTTCCAACATTTTCTTTATGTTCTTCCCCTTCACTTTCATAGTTTAGTTTAGGTTAACTTAGTTTATATTTAATACCTTTACATCACTTTATGCTTTAATGCCTTTCCTTTAGTACTAGTGTGTGTTTAGCAACATTCAATCCTTTCTTATATGCATGTAATTTAGTTGTTAATTTCCAACAATTGGATTTAGAAGTTAGAATGATTTCTCAGTAGTTGTCAACATTAGATTATGATAGATTAGGGCTTTAATCCTACATATCTTATGCTTGCATCTCTAAGTTTACAATCTTGGTTCAATGATGTAATCATTAGGGGAATTTCGAGGTCTTAAATGGACCTCCTAAGAAAATAATAAAATAATAGTTAAACCAATAAAATACTATTTATGAATTTGTAATTCACTTTTTGCATCACAATCTATGTAACCATGGTTAAATTCAATTGAAAATTTGTAAAAAAATAAAATTATTAAAAAAATTGTATTGATGTGACTATAAACAAGCGCTACATAGTAGCTAGTCCTGTTGCTTAGTTTGAATATAACTAAATTAAAGTAAAAATATTGAATTCAAATTAATTTTATGGTTTAGAATTCCATCATTTTGAGTTTTACTTATTGGTAAAATCTTGATTTGTGCAAATAAAGAGCAAGGCGGCCTTGATTAAAATGCTTATGCCAACACAATTTTAAAAAACTATAATATGTTATACTTGCATTTACATTTGAACTATAGTAGTTGTACAAATCAAGGTTATCTATCCAAGTCAAAAATTATATATTTTATTTCTTAAAATTTGAATTAAACCTCTCAATATATATATATTTTAATATAATTATCAGTTTAAGCCCCATGGGGGTAGGCGAGTTGGTAATCACACTGCGGTGAAGTTTGTTAGAAAGGTGGGCTCCACACTGAAGGTCACGAGTTCAATTCCCCTGAACTACCCCGACGCTGTGGAGAGGGGCGGGCACAACTCCCAGTGGTTATAGAGGCAACGGTCAGAATTGACCCCGTGTAACGCGAGTCGCGGGGCTGCCCCTGTGGCCGATTCCACTGTATACCAAAAAAAATAAAAAATATAAAAAAATAAAAAAATATAAAAAATATAAATATATATATATATATATAATATAATTTTTATTTTTTTTATTTTTTTGGTATACAGTGGAATCGGCCACAGGGGCAGCCCGCGAGTTCTATATATATATTATATATATAATATATATATCAGTTTATAAAAAATACATGTATTTTATTTTAAAATTTGAATTATGTTTTAAAAAAAATAATAATAATACCAATTTATTTTTTAGTTTATAAAAATACATATGTTAATTTTATTAAATTTGAATTTAAATTTTTAACCCCAAAAAAGATATATTATGTTAAAATTGAATTAATATTCAATAAAAAATTCTTAACTATGATTATTAGTTTATAAAAACCACATATATTTTTATATAATTATTAGTTTATAAAAAGGTATTGATATGACAAGAATGAGTAAATTGCATTAATAAAAAGTAATGATTACAAAATCACAATTTACGATGTATTGTGCAATAAGATGTTCAAATTCTCAACCAATAGCAGTAAAGATAAATACTAATAAAAAATTGTAGATAATAAAAAATAATTTATATAGTTAAACTTTATTAAATTAAAACAAATGACATATATTTGACTTAACTAATTCCAAGTGAGTGCAATACTGATTCCGTTATACTATCGGACACTAGAATAACAAGGGCTACATAGTATTTAGTACCTGTCTTTTAGCTTAAATATAGCTTAATTAAACTAATAAAACACTCTAATGTTAAATGTCATCGCCAAAAATAAAAAAATGCTATTAACTAATATTGTTTATTTTAACTTATATACACTTTAATATATATATGTTTGTGTGTGCGTGTGTTCACTTTTTATATATATTTATGTGTTTTATTTTTATTTATGTATATAAATTTTTATAATTAAATATTGTTTATATAACTTATTTACACTTTAATGTGTGTGTGAGTGTGCTTTTATATATATTTATGTGTTTTTATTTTTTATTAATGTATATAATTTTTTATATTATATTTATTGAAATATGTTTTTAATATAACAATAATAAGTCATGTTAAATTGAAAGAAAAAAAAGGTTGGAATAATAAAAAAAAGAAAAAAAATCAAAATAAAAAAAATAAAAAACTCAAAAAATTAGTAACTAATAAAAATGGAAGTTACTAAACAACCCATAGTAAGACCTCAACCAATCACCTTCCAAATAAATAGATTTAAATAATAATAACAAATAACAAAACAATATTTCCCAATGTTAAACTATGGATAAGCGACATAAATTTTTGGTCAAAGACAAACTAATACTGAAAACAATACAAGACATTATAATAAAAATGAGCTTTTCAAGAAAAAATCATCACCATTGAACAACTAATGCATTTGTCCTTTGTACTTAAATAACTTAAAATAAATTATAAATATAAATTCATAAATTTTTAATTATGCTTTTCAAGAAAAAATCATTATCATTGAATAGCTAATGCATTTGTCCTTTGTACTTAAATAACTTAAATTAAATTACAAATATAAATATAAATTCTTAATTATATAATATACTACTAATCAAAATTTATATTATTTAAAATATACAATTAAATAATATAATACATGTAATTAAGTACATATATAAATAAATCAAAAATAAATAATTGTTTATTTAGCTCTGATAGACCAATGTTTGGTCTCAGTGGACGTTAACCATCATCATCATCATCATAAAACACACATAATATAGATTAATATAATAAATTAACATATTATTTATGTATTAATTTTATTATACGTATTGAATTGATTTGATTTATAACCTAAAAATAAATAGTATATAATATAAAAATGAATATAATATATATTCTATTACGTTAGATTATTTTTCATAATATTATATATAATAATATATAGTATTAATATAATCATAATGAAATGAATTGAGTTGTATTTAAAATTTAAAAAAAAATATTGAAATAAATTTAATTTATATTTATGAGTAGGTATAATACAAGATTTATATACATTGAAATTTTATATTTTTTTTGCCTCAAGCTATATTGAACCTAAGCTGAGGCAAACTCTAATGTTGAATAGAAGGATGATCTTCTCAAAAGATGACTACTATTTTGAGGAATGCGCGAGAGCTGATCGATTTTTTATGGCTTATGGCACAATTTATTCCCTCCACAATTGACTCCCATCCTCAACCTCTCCCCTTGAGATTTGAAAAAATCCTATAAGAAATCTTAGAATCCTTGCTACATGATTTCTCCCACGTAATGGTGGAAATTAAACTCCTAATGTTACTTTTAAAATTTGTAAAGCCCATGCCTCCAACAATAAAAATGTTGAAGGGGGCAATGATGTTGTTGCTCCTTATGAACTCATACAGTTGAACTTCTAATAAAAAACAACAACCATTATTACACAGTTGAATGCACTTGTTGCTCTACTACTACTATCTATTTATCTTGAAAGCAATACCTATCCATTAGGCTCACTCACTTTCTTTAGTAAACTTAAGTTTCATTCTTCCATGCAATTGAAAATACTATAAATTTTATTATTGCTATCTATTAAACTTGAAACCAATATCTATCCATTAAACCCACTCACTTTTTTTAGTAAACTAAATGTTATTCTTCTAATATCACACTAAATAAATAATTAACTTGTAAATATACTTCTTTACCCAAAAAAGGATTGATATTTGTTAGTGAGTGAGAATAGTTGACATAACTTGTGAATATTGTTCTGGTAGAAGTCAAAGATCATCGAAAAGGGCATTTTAATGCGTTGTATATTCTTACTCACCTATCATTTCATGATGATCTCCACCTCTTCCATTATTAGGTAATTTTAGACATGTTTCCTTTGTAGTGGAAACCTAAATGCCAAGTATGGCTTGTCATAATCTAGTTTGCAAGGATGTTTTTTTCTTTGTTTAGGGTGTGAATTTAAGATCTTCATATGGTAACCCATCCATATCCTAATCTTATTTGCATCTTACCAACTCTGAAAGTTATGCTACATATTTCATAGTTCCTTCAACATGGTTCTCTCAAGCCCAATAGAATACTCTACCAAAAATTTAAGATATTGTTTACATCAAATAATTTATACTTTTTTTTTCTTCACCAAATAATTTATAAGTAGGGTAGAATTGTCATAGAATATTATTTGCATCAAATAATTTATAAAAAATAAGTTTTTTTTTTTGTTGTTGTCAAGATGGTAGGTAGTTACGCTAGGATTTTTGTTTTGCGTTATCAAGCTAATAGGTAGTCACACTGAGATTTGTGTTTTGTGTTGTCAAGTAGTCACACTGTCAGGAGTGAACTTGAAATAGGTTGTGAACTTGAAAAATCACATGTGATTCCTCAAGAAAAAAAGATTAACAAGCATAGAAAAGAAGGTTAGCCGAATTGTCGCTGAAGGGAGACCCTACAACAAAAAAAGTAATTGGCGAGGGTTGAAAAATGTCACCAGAAGCTCATTGGTGATAGTCAAAATGGCTCTGTTTCCAAAAATTTAATGTCACCAAAGGTGGTGTTGCCAAAAATATAGTTGTCACGGTGACATTTAAGGTCTGTCATGAATAATGATTATAATGATGGATATTGACCATCACCATTTCATATGAACAACATTGATTTATGGTGGTGTGATGTAGGATCATCCAATGGTGAGACGACAGTTGGACATGCTGTCTAAAGCACCTTTCAAAAAATTTCACTTTGATTTATTTTACTATTAACTTTTTCCAAGAAGGCTGTTACAACCATTGCAATTTTTTTTTTTGTAAGTTAGGAATGTGAGGTTAAAATTAGTTTAACAACCATAACAGGAAATGTAACTGTGCAATGTAACCACAAGTAGTTCCTCAACCGATTGAGGCTACTTGAACTATTAAAAGACATTTCATAGAAGGCACGAGGGTTGCTGCCTAGATAAGGAAAATAGAAATACACTGAGATTGTAAAATTTGCTAACAAGCATAAGAAGAAAAATAAAGATTCATATTTCAGGTAACCAGAAAGCCTATGTCATGAAGTATTTTCTATCATGTGCACGAGTGCAAACTATAAATGAAGAACGAGCATGAAGACTGTGCAAGCATAAACATTTAAGAACGAAGGACGAACACAGGAATTGTGCATACACCTAGAAAACGACATTCACCGAGTATAGCCAAAGGTACTCGCAGACTGAACATTTTATCATTCATCAATAGAATTTCTTCTTCTCTAAATGTGCATACATGTATTGAAATTGTTACATAAATAACTGTCAAAGAAAATTAGCATTCCGAGCATCATATTGTTCCATATTTACATTCCATACACAAATCCATAGTTCAAGTATTCCATGAGTCCCATCTCTTCTACAGAAGAGAGGACCAGAAACCCTTAGCCAACATAACTAGTCAGGAACGAAAACAAAAGCCATACCACAGAGCCAAAATGTAAAGTAACCGTGGCCACAACGAAACGACAGAAATAGCAAGACCAATTACAGAGTCACGGTCGTGAAGACCTGTAAAATCAAAATCCCTACATAACCTACGGAGAGACAAGCACATATTGTTTCAATAGACAGAGCCTCAAATAGGCACCATAACAAGCTTAAGGGAACTGTCCTACCCATTTCAAACAAAGGCTGAGATAGAGGATTGGAGACACGATGAGCCACCAAGTCCGAGCCCTCGACACTGGTACATGAGCCACCTGCATAGCACAACGAAGATGTTAGTTAGGGTAGCATAACCTATATGAATAATAAACAAAAAGAGCAGAAGGAAACAATGGCAACAAAAGCATAAAGGTTACCTGCGTGACGAGAGGGTTTGAACAACCTCGAACCAGTAGCAATGCCAAGGGGGAAATGGGAATCGTGAGTCCCAACAAAACCAGAGAAGCTCGAGCCACGACCATAGAGCCATACAAATCCCCACCTGCTCACAAGGAGCAGGATTGTCAGTGAAAGATACGGTAGCACGAAGAAGTGAAACCAAAGAAGGAATATTACCTGTGGAGGAAATTGGATAATCGCTAGAGAAAACAAATCGAGAACCCATCAGTGGAACCAACACCGGTTTATCAACAATTGAGCCATATAAGCAAATAGAGCCAACAGACAATAAGTCAAACAAGGTTTCTTAGTCTTAGACCGCTTTTAGGGTGTACCCGTAGTAGGGAAAACGTTGACGGAGCCAGCAAACGGAGGAGGGCTGATACCATAGCCATAACCAGGAACAAAACCTCATAGCGAACGAAGCAGCTGTATTACCAATAGAGCAAGTGAATGACCGAGAAAGGGTTTCCCAGAAAGCCATAGATCCAACATGAAACTCAAAAACCTTGTGGACTGTGGAGGCATTAAAAGCCTCATTAAACCCCTCCAAAACCCTTGAGTCACTACGCGGGAAGATCACGTGGTTCAGTTGCCACACAGTGTCCACCTCAGTGGTCGGGTGTGTCATCATTTTTGGTATCAGAGCAGTTCTTTCCTTAGGGAATAAAGTTTAATTATGGAGGTAGGAAGAAGAGGAAGAGGAAGAGGTGTTTGGAGAGCAGTTGAAGATGGACTGTGTGAAGAAATCAGGGTCTTAAGTGCCAGGATAGCAGCAGTGGAAGCAGGAAGGCATAGGGATCCTGAGGATGGCGACGACAGTGATGCAGAGACTATAGCTACAACAGATGGGTTCAAAGAGGAAGGACCAGAAATAAAATTGTTGAAATCCATCTTGTTAGAAAACAATAAACCAAAACCTGAACTATCAAATTATGATGGAAGCCTATCTACCGAATTGCTTCTAGATTGGATTAGCGAGTTAGATAAATACTTCGAGTGTGAAGAGATCAGTGATGAAAAGAGGATCAAGTTTGCAACTATGAAGTTGAAGGGGCATGTAGCACTCTGGTGGGACAATGTGCAAGTAGAACGAAAAAGATCCAACAAACCACTGATTAAGAAGTGGGACAAGATGGTGGCCAAGTTGAAGGGTAAATTTTTACCTAAAGATTATCAGATTACATTGTATAATTAGGTACAGAATCTAAAGCAGAGGTCAATGACTGTAAAAGAGTACACAGAGGAGTTTTATAGAGTAAATTTGTGAGTAGGTTATGTCGAGGACAACCCAGAAAAGACTGCAAGGTTTGTGAATGGGTTGCAGATGGAGAAACTGGATGAGATCATTATTCTCTCTCCTAGATTTGTAGAAGAATCATATCAAAGTGCTTTAAAAGTGGAAGAAAAAATTAACAGAAGGTAGAATGTGAGTAGAGGACGTGAATTCATATGAGGAAGGGGACAGTCCTATGGCAGAGGCAGAATTGCCAGCAGTAATGATGAAGGCAATAGTTCGAAAGCTACAGGGTCACAAACAATTAGGGTAACACTAGGGGAGGAAGGCCTTACCAGTGAGGTAGAGGTAATGGCAGAGGTAGAGGAGCTGCCTACCGGTGTTACAAGTGCCACAAATGGGGACACAGATTATTTGAATGTCCTGAAAGTGATCAGGTAGGACAAAGAGGGGCATATGTTGCTCAGCCTGAGGAGACCAAGGCCCCACCTCAAGAAGTGGAGAACATGCCTGAAACAAGCGAAGCCTTGGTACTGAATAAAGTTATATTGAAGCCAGCTAAATAATCAGCTTTTCCGACACAACAGAAAGTTCTATTCTGGACTGTGTAAGTCGTAGGGGAAGTGTTGTAAATTTATTATCGATAATGGAAGCAGGGAAAATTTAGTAGCCACGAAGATGGTGGAAAAGCTGGGCCTAAATCAATTGAAACACCCAACTCCGTACCAGGTGTCTTGGCTGCAGAAAGGACACCAACTGCTTGTTGATGAGCAGTGTGAGGTGAAATTTCATATTGGCAAATATAAGGATAAAGTGACATGTGACATTATGTCGATGGATGTATGCCATATATTGCTGGGAAGACCTTGGCAGTATGACAGGAAGGTGGTACACGATGGAAAAACAAATTGCTATAAGTTCGTGAAGGATGGGGTCAAACACACACTGGTACCCATGAAGGAAGAAGATACAACAGAAAGTAGTGGATCGAAAGGCTTGTTGCTAGGGGGAAAGAGTTCCTGCAGCAGTTGGGAGATGACGAGATTGAATTTGCAGTCATATGGAGGCCAAGGCCAGTGTTAGTTCATACTGAAATTAAGGATTTACCGGAAGAAATCCAAGATATGTTGCATGAATTCAACGATATAGTAGCGAACGAATTGCCATATAAGTTACCTCCAAAACGGAGTATCAACCACCATATCGAATTTATACCAAAAGCCAACTTTCCCAACAAATCCGCTTATCGTATGAGCCCAAAAGACAATGAGGAGATTAGAAAACAGGTACAACAATTGTTGGACAAGGGACTGATTCAAGAAAGCCTAAGTTCATGTGCAGTACCAACAGTTTTGGATCCCAAGAAAGGAGGGGAGTGGCAAATGTGTACCGACTCCTGAGCGATCAATAAGATTACTATTAGGTACAAGTTTCCTTTACCACGCATGGACGATATGCTGGACTGCTTAAGTGGAGCAACATACTTTTCCAAGATTTATTTGAAAAGTGGTTATCATCAGATACAGATTTGGGAAGGCAACGAGTGGAAAATTGCTTTTAAGACCAATGAGGACCTATATGAGTGGTTGGTCATGCATTTAGATTGAGTAATGCACCCAGCATGTTCATGCACTTCATGAACGAGATGTTGAAAGAATACATCGGGAAGTTCGTTATTGTGTACTTGGATGATATTCTTGTTTTTAGTAAGACCAGGGAGGAACATTTCAGACACGTCAGGTGTGTCTTGGAAAAATTACAGCAAAATAAATTGCTGTTAAATTTGAAGAAATGCACATTTTTCAAGAAGGAATTAATTTACTTAGGGTTTTTGATCTCAGAAAATGAGTTGAAAATGGATTCAGAAAAGGTTGCAGCCATAGTTAGCTGGCCATCCCTAAAGAGTTTATTTGAAGTACGAAGTTTTCATGGGCTAGCAAGCTTTTACAAGAAGTTTCTAAGGGATTTTAGCGTTATCGACGCGCCCATCGTGGAAACTATCAAGAAGGCCAATCAACCATTTCATTGGACTGATTTAGCTGAAAGGAGTTTTCAACTGTTGAAAAAGAAGATTACCGAACGACCTATTTTAAGGTTGCCAGATTTTAACACAAATTTTCAAGTTCGTTGCGATGCCAATAGGACAGCCATTGGAGCAGTGCTGAGTCAAGAGGATAAACCGGTGGCCTATTTCAGTGAAAAATTGAATGAGAGCAGACATAAATATTCGTCCTATGATAAGGAATTCTATGCAGTAGTACAAGCACTGAAACACTAGAGACACTATTTGTTGGGAAATGAATTCGTCCTGTTTTCAGACAATTCTGCTCTGCAATATATTATGCAGCAGCACAAATTAAACCACAAACATGCAAAGTGGGTGGAATATCTCCAAAGTTTCACGTTTTTGTTAAAGAACATCAGTGGACAAGCCAATAAAGTGGCAGACACATTAAGTCGGAGGAGTTTGATCATGCAGGAGAGAAGAATACAGGTGTTGGGTTTTGAGCATCTTAAGGATCTGTACAAAACAAATGCAGCTTTTCGTGAAGCATACGAAGCTTGCCAGAATCCACTATTGAGGGACAACAGCTTGTGGTTAGATTTTAACTTGCAGGAAGGATTGCTATTCAAGGGTGGAAAATTGTGCATCCTAGAGTGTTCAATGAGGGAAAATCTAATCCAGGAGAAGCACAATGGAGGTCTAGCCAGACATTTTGGTGTAGACAAGACATTGGACCAGGTAAGTCATTTTTATTATTGGCCTAGGATGTGACAAGACGTGCAACGATATGTGGCTAGATGCAAGATGTGTCAACTAGCGAAGGGACATAGTCAGAATACAGGATTATACACACCATTTCCTATTGTAGATAGACCTTGGGATTCGGTTAGTTTAGATTTTGTTTTGGGTTTTCCAAGGACATAGAAAGGGTACGATTCAATTACGGTAGTGGTGGATCGCTTTACAAAAATGGTGCATTTTATCTCTTGTAAGAAGACCAATGACACCACGCATATAGCCCATCTATTCTTTATAAAAATTGTCAGGTTGCATGGCTTTCCAACATCAATTCTTTCATATAGGGACATGAAGTTTATGGGCCATTTCTGGTGAACTTCGTGGAAAAAATTGGACACTAAACTAAATTTCATTTCAGCTTATCATCCACAGACCAACAAACAAAATGAAGTAGTAAACCGAAGTCTGGGAAATCTGCTATGTAGCCTCGTTGGAGAGAATTCACAACAATGGGATCGCGTACTCACCTAGGTAAAGTTCGCTTATAATGACTCTCCAAACAGAAGCACCAGAAAAAGCCCTTTACAAATCCTGTACGGCATGCACCCTCGAGGAGTGCACGAATTACGAGATTTGGGTCGGTTGGAACGGAGGAGTGATGACGGAGAAGAATTCACCAAGATGATTAATGAACTTCACGAACAGGTGAAAGCTAAGTTGTAGAACAACAACCAAAAGTATAAACAAAAGGCAGATTTGAAGCGATAGGAAGTGCAGTTTGAGATAGGAGATTTGGTACTGGCGCATCTACGAAAGGAAAGGTTCACCAAAGGAGAGTACAATTTTACGAAAATTCTCTACAAATGCTTATGAACTGCAATTGCCCCCGGGTATTGGGATCTCATCCATTTTCAATGTCGCAGACCTATACCCCTATGTTTCTACAGACATAGAGGAAGATTCAACCGGTCACACAAGGGACACCATGGAGATGAAGAGACAGAGACATGGATCAAGCAACTGCCCACAACCAAGCCTTTAGAGGTTGACAAAATATTGGACACTCAGATAGCTTGGCGGACACGCTGGAAGGAGTACTTGCAGTACTTGGTTAAATGGAAGGACCATCTAATAGAGGACAATACCTGGATGGATGCTGGACAGATTCAACGCGCTGGATATTCAATTGAAGAGCTCATGAACAGGAGCCATGAGTTTCATTCACCTCGGGAGCCTGATGCAGGAGCATCCAATGGCGAGGCGACAATTGGACTGTCGTCTAAAGCACCTTTCAAAAAATTTCACTTTGATTTATTTTACTGTTAAATTTTTCCAAGAAGGTTGTTATAGCCATTGCAATTTTTTTTTTTTTTAGTTATGAATGTGAGTTTAAAATTAGTTTAACAACCATAACAGGAAATGTAACTGTGCAATGTAACTGCAAGTAGTTCCTTAACTGAATGAGGCTACTTGAACTATTAAAAGACATTTCATAGAAGGCACGAGGGTTGCTGCCCAAATAAGGAAAATAGAACTACACTGAGATTGTAAAATTTGTTGACAAGCATAACAAGAAGAATAAACATTGATATTTCAGGTAACTAGAAATCCTGTGTCATGAAGTATTTTCTGTAATATGCATGAGTGCAAACTATAAATGAAGAACGACCATGAAGGCTATGCAAGCATAAATTTTTTAGAATGAAGGATGAACACAAGAACTGTGCGTACACCCAGAAAATGACATTCACCAAGTATAGCCAAAGGTACTCGCAGACTGAGCATTTTATCATTCATCAATAGAATTTCTTCTTCTCTAAATGCACATACATGTATTGAAATTGTTACATAAATAACTATCAAAGAAAATTAGCATTCTGAGCATCATACTGTTCCATATTTACATTCCATACACAAATCCATAGTTCTAGTATTCCATGAGTCCTATCTCTTCTACGGAAGAGAGGACCAGAAACCCTTGGTCAACATAACCAGACAAGAACGAAAACAAAAGCCATACCACAGAGCTGAAATGTAAAGTAATTTTGGCCACGAAAAAATGACAGAAATAGAAATACCAACTACAGAGTCACGATCGTGAAGACTTGTAAAATCAAAATCCCTGCATAACCTATGGAGAGACAATCACATATTGTTTCGACAGATAGAGCCTCAAACATGCACCAAAAAAAGCTTAAGGGAATGGTCCTACCCATTTCAAACAAAGGCTAAGATAGAGGATTAGAAACACGACAAGCCACCAAGTCCGAGCCCTCGACACCGGTACATGAGCCACCTGCACAGCATAACCGAGATGTTAGTTAGGGCAGTATAACCTGTATGAACAGCAAACAAAAATAGCAAAAGGAAACAATGACAACAAAATTCTAAAGATTACCTGAGTGACGAGAGGGTTTGAACAAACTCGAACCAGCAACAACACCAAGAGGGAAATGGGAATCATGAGTCCCAACAAAACCAAAGAAGCTCGAGCCATGACAATAGAGCCATACAAATCCCCAACTGCTCACAAGGAGCGAGATTGTCAGCGAAAGATACAGTAGCACGAAGAAGTGAAACCGGAGAATGAATATTACCTATGGAGGAAACTAGATAGTCACCAGAGAAAATGAACCGAGAACCTGTCAGTGGAACCAACACGGTTTATCAACAGTTGAGCCATATAAGCAAACATATCAAGCCAACATACAGTAAATCAAACAAGGTTTCTTTTTCTTACTCTCAGACCGCCTTCAGGGTGTACCAACAGTAGGGAAAACGTTGACGAAGCCAACGAACGGAGGAAGGCTGAGTGCCATATCCATAACCAGGAACAAAACTCCATAGCGAATGGAGCAACTATATTACCAATAGAGCAAGTGAATGACCGAGAAAGGGTTTCCCACAAAGCCATAGAGCCAACACGAAACTCCAAAACCTCGTGGACTGTGGAGGCATTAAAAGCCTCATTAAACCCCTCCAAAACCCTTTAGTCACTGCACGGGAAGATCACGTGGTTCAGCTGCCACACAACGTCCACATCAGCGGTCGGGTGTGTCATCATGATGGATCTTTCATGGTTTTTAATATTGGTGCATATATATGGTGAAGTTTGTTGACCATCATTTTTTCATATTTTGTTGAGGGTCGAAAAATGTTACCATAAGCTCATTGGTGATGGTCAAAATAACTTCCATCACCAAAATTGAATGTCACCAAAAGTATAGATGTTGTGGTGTCATTCAAGGTCTATCACAAATAATGATTATAATGACTGATAGTGAGTGCCACCATTTCATATGAACAACAATGATTTATGATGATGAACCTTTCATGACCTTCACTATTGATGTTGTTTAGTCAATTTAATGTTCTTAAATTGTAAGCAAAAATTATCGACCAGGGTAGTTAAACTAATGAAGTGCAAGTGCACTATATGTGCTAGAAGTCATTTATGTTGTTATGGTGATTATGTTATTGTTATCTAAATTAATGTCAAACTCTAGAATTAGTGTTGAGATGATGTTATTATCTATACTAGGATGTTATTTCTAAGATTTATTAATTGATTACTCTAAATGATATTTCTCGAATTAGTTCTAATTGAATTGAGCTTTTAGAATGATTGAATACTGATTTTAGCTCTTTTCAATAAATATTTTATGTTAATCTTCTTTTCAACTTATCAATTGTTTTTGGATTTTTAAGCTGCATCTAAACAAAGCTAATTATGAAAGCATGGAATGACATAAGAAAATCCTATTTTATCAACTTGAAAATTGAAATGTGCTTGAAGTCAGACGCTGAGAAAGGCTGTCACTCTTATCTACTGCAACTTTATTTCAATGCAAAATCAAAATAGAAACAAGATTACTAAGCTATGGAATAACTAAGCTATGAATGAAACAAATTTACTGAGTTATGCTAGGCATTTAAGCAAACAAAATGACTGAGTTACAATGTTATCATGGTCCAATAATTGTAGTGAATCAAAGACCTGATCTGCGCACAGGGGCCCTCCACGAGGCAGTGAGTCACCTTAAATCAACAACACATAAAATGTATGAAACAAGATCTTTTTATTAATCGAAAAAGTGTTCTACAAGATGCTCAAAATTACATACGGTGGCACACCCATTACATAGAGTTGCCATTGTTTTTATAGAGTTCTAGTTAACAATATGAGAAATTCAAGCCTACAAGACTTCGCTACAATCCTTATCAAAACTAAATCATATCACTTATTTGTCGATTTTCTATTGAAAAAGCAAATAGATGAAATCTCTTGAAACTCAAACTCTGTTCCAGTACACTGTCCTGCTGTTGACCACCATGGTTGACCGTGTTATGGTGTGGATCTCCTGGTGAATTAGCTCGAGTAAATAGGAAGAAATACATGAGAGGATCATTCCCTATATACACATATAATTCTTTGCTGAGTTGACGTAGTCAAACCCTGTCAACAATGGAAGTAGCTGCAGATCCATGGATTAGTTGCAGAATCAGGTCAATTCTGTAGTTGCATGTAAACTTTAATAAAACAATAAGGCATATTGACAAAATATGAAAAAGAGGACATATGAATGTTTACCTTATCAAAACCTTATGTTTATTGCATTTATTTGGATGATAGTGATAGAAAAAAGGAGGTAAATATGGACAAAAAGGATGTCAAGATAAAGCAGTTCTTGGACTCTATAGATGCATGTATGTATATATATATATATATATATATATATGGCGACAACATAACTGTTTTAGAACAAGGAAACAACTTTTCAATAATTAGAAGGGTACAACAAAAATGCAGAATAGGTATGTGAACAAGATTTCTAATCATGTAGAACACAAAAATGACTTCAAATCATATTGATTAGGCAAAAAATTGCAATTTACACTTTTTATAACCTTTACATAATCAACCATGATTTGATACAAAAAAAGTGACTAAGAGACAACTACCATGGTGGAGACACTTAGAATGGTGTAATTGCTAGATATGGCTTCTCATTGTAAGGCTTTTATGTCAATTAATATAAGCTAGAGATGAAGCAAGATGAGGAATCCTGTAAAAAAGTTTCCAATGTGTTAAGAAAGACACCATGAACTGGCTCATGGACACAACACAATATATTCATTATCTAGGTACTTGAAGAGAAGATATGTGTTTGCTTGCAAGAAGGGAGATCCTCTTATAGTTAAAATCATCTCTTAGATAAATGGAAATTTCATAACCAATAAAGGAAAATTTGAGTGACATATTTCAAGTGACACCTAGATGGGAGTTATATTTCACAAAAGACAAATAAAAATAAAACCCGCTAAACAGCTAAAGGCATAACAAAGCATAAGATATAACTACTAAGGTGAGCATTGAGCACTTTAACCCCATAGTGCTTGTCAATTGGCCAATTGTTTGATTATCTATCGAAATCCATATTAACCTAATACAAGTATTGTTGTATTCATAAAGGTTAATTGAATCATATCCATGTTTATCACTTCAAGAGAAATTTCATAATATTCATAATACCTAAAGTTCAACGTGAAAAGACTCTCAAAATGAAACTACATTTAATTCACTATCAAATCCTATATCCAAGACTCTTGAAAACACCTCTAAAATCCTTTAAATTAATGATACATTTTGGAGTGTTGTCATAAGACCTCTTCAATTACAACAATATGAGTGAAAATGTTACAATGGTATCATGGTCCCAATAAAGGCCACCTATCACTTACCACAAAAACCTACATAATGGCAAAGTAATGGCATATAATCAAGACAAAGTCTTATTTATCATAATAAATCTATTGTTTCTTGGACCCTAACACAATACCTATTGTGTGGGAGTAACAATTCATTGAATGCTAAATCAGAAACTAAGACCTTTAACACCTGGGCTAGTTCTACTACCTTATACTAACAAAAAATAGTTTCTCGTCGAATCATAGTAAGTTTCTCAGTGTTAAAGAGACTATTTGACACCCAAAAATGCAAAACACAAAGAATCACCTCATCCATGCCAGCCCTTCTTCCCCCAAATGCGTGTGATATGCTTCATTATGGCTCAGGCTTATTATAATAAGTAATTATAACTAGTAAAGTTATCACACTCAGCCATAGTGTGATTTGCTTCACTATGGCCTAGGCTTATTTAAGTAATTATAATATGGATATAAAATAATTCATAATGGATAAGTAAATTCACAAAAGGCAAGGTAAATTCTAAGGTATCTGCATCAAAGGTTGAAAGTAGCATCACATACTTCGAAAAAAAATAATAATAATTGATGAATGGAATAGGCAATTAGTTTGGGAAGCAGTGATAATAATGCAATGAGATGCTAAAAGCATAAGTAGATAGTGGTTAGAGGAAGTTTAACCCTAGTAAGAAAAAATCCCCCATAAAGGGGCTAAATATATACAACTACTAAAGACAAAATAGATGATTGACTCAAAAGAAGCAAGGCCTAGAGCATGTACCCATGGGAAAAGGTTGGACCAAGGATCCATACAATTTGAGAAAAAAATAGTCCTTTACAATCCACATGATTACATCAAAACTGAGATAGGATTGACAGGATATCCATGATCCATTCACAAGGATGGATTAGTGAATGGAACATATGATCAAAGAACAAATAAGATTTCTCCCAAAAGTCCATGACGATTTACTTAACAAGAATTCCCGAATTCCATATATAGTGGATGAGAAAAATTGCAAACATGCAGAAAAATGCCAAACACAAGCATGCCAAGTCTAAATTGAAATCACCAAAAGAGCAAAACGGGGACAATTTACACATTGTTAAGTTTCAATTGTGCCTCATGAGATTTTACCTCAAAGGTTGTTGCAAGAAAGGTCAAAGTATTGAAAAGAAAGAAGATGGCGCGAGTTCCTAATGGAAACTTATGAGACTCTCCTCTCTCACATCTATCATAATGTATTTTCTTGTTTTAATATAAAGAAAGGTATTTGATTTTATTAGAGTAAATGGAATAAGTCTACTCGCTTTCTTTTTAAATACAAGCAAGTATTGTTGCGACTCTAATAAAATACAATAAGGCTAAACTTTTTGTAGCTGTCTGGTGTGTACATATGTTAGATATTTTGGCAAATAATGCAAATAATTCCTAGTAAGAGGGCTTAATTTGCATATTATAATTATATTCTAATCAATCTAAATACAATAAGAGCAATTTATGCCATAAAATATAGGACATTTTGATCTATAAAAACACTGCAAATCTATTTTGTGAAACCTCTCCAAATAATCAATTGTATCCAGGGGATAAATATACATTGTTTGCATTAAGAAAATCCAAATGATTGGATTAGATGATCTTCGTTTGACAACAAAAACAGGGGTATGACAGGCCACCCACCAAGTTGTTCAAATCCCCTGTAGGCAAAAATAAACAAGCACTCTATTGTTACACCAATTTAACCAAATATAACTGTTTGTGATTAAGGGTTCACAAGTACACACCATTTTACACATGAAAATAGATCAATTACGGCAAATGACATATGCAAGCCAATTGCATTAATTTTTGAGTTCAAAAGAGCCAATGTAAAAAATAATCATAAATTTCACACAAGATTCAGAGCTTTGATACGTTCATAACCTAATCATAGAATTGATAAGGGTTATATGCATTTATAGCATAAGTGTTATGCTAACTTTGCTAATTTCTGATAATGCAAATTTCCTACTATGTTATCAGAGAATTGACTTCAAATGTTGAATCAAACGTGTCAGCCATAAGAATAATAGATATCCTCTAAGCAATGATTATAGTATACCCGCTCAATTGCATTCACTAAGGGGTGACACATTCCTTGGTGTCGAAAATGATGGCGATTTCCAATAAGAGGCATCTCTGCTAAGCATCTACCATATATTTTCTAAAATGTGTATATGGTCAACCACTAAATAGTCGTCATTGTGCCTATTTTAAGTATAACTCTTATTGCATGTATACATGAAGCAAAGCATATGATCTTGTTCACATAATTTAACATAACTAGTAACAAAAAATGATTGAACTAAACCTTCAAATTCTAGACAACCCGAATACCTGAACGATGCAACATAAATAAATTCATCTTTTTTCTAATACCACAATGTAGAAGTCTTTATAGTTCAATCAATTGAAATTTGACCTGTAAAAAATTAATTTTGTTATATAAAGAAAAACAGAGAAAAACATTAAGATAAGCAAGACAATCTTATAAGAAATTGGGTCCAAATATTCCAGTGGTCAAAAAATGCTACTGCATCCTCGTGCAAACTATGAGTGCAAGTAACATAGCAAATGTATTACCTCTCACTAATATGTCTAATAGGCTTGTTTGTTTTCATGGCACCTTTACTGAATAGAGTGAAATAAATGTGGGAGGTGAGACTAATGTTAGGCATTATATGAATACCAAAAAAGAGGAAAATGTACCTTCTAGATAACAATTATATATTATAAAGTAATATGAAGAATGATAGTATCAATGTTACAATGCTAGAATGTAGCTTATTGGAAAGCATAAGTTCTGAGTTTGTGATCCTAAGATGATGTATTGGAACCATTGATATCAATAATTTGTAAATTACTAGCAAGCATAATGTTAGAGATAAATTTAATAAAGAGCTCACCAATAGATAAACACAACATGTGAGACCATGTTTATGTTTGTCCTTGGATCTATTATAGGTACAAAGCATTCATCCATAACAATATGAGCAACAACAAACTTTGTATTGCAATCTTCCATCTATAGCTATGCTTGACCCCTGAGTCAATGACATTTGCTGATCTTTATCAAAATGCCTAAGAAGACTCCATGAAAATCCCCGTTCAAGGTCATTTCAAACCCCAAGGAGGGACTCCAACATTGCAGAAACTTCTGTCACAAAAATGGGGAAGTAGTCATTACACAAATAAAATTGAATATATTACATTAATTAATAGTTTATTATTTCCCGAAACAATCAAGAGGTGAAATGCAAATAAATCATAGCCAACATGTCCCATAGTATTGTGTGAAACAATGGGAAACAACATACTTACACTTGAAAATTAAAAACAAGCATACCTTCTCATAAGCCCGACCACAAAAATAAGAGCTCACTGAAAAATAGTTTCTTGATTCGACGCCTCTCATAACAAGAAACTTTTTGTGATCTGAAAACCAAAAGACATGCATCGAATTCACTATTCAACACCTGCTAGATTTTTCTTAAACATGTTTGTTTAGAAAAATGATAGATTCTTAGGGTTCCACATATTCTAAATTAATAAATAACCTAAAAAGTTGTGTTTAATTTAAATATGGATTACATAAGATCACTCAAATTCATGTTTGCACTATTCACAAAAAAAACTACATTTTTTCCACTTGGATTTTCACGAGTCACCTTCAAACACACTATACAAGAACATTGTTAAGTACCAGGGGTATTAAATTTCATTAGATTGAAAAAAAAACCTAGAACTTTGAAGAGGCAGAAGAAATAACATATATAGTTTTGACTAAATACAATAGAATTTATTATCCATATACCATTTCGATAAGCATGTAAATAAACATATACAAATAAGAAGAACTAATCCCTTTTTACTTTCTGTATTCAAATTTTTACCAACAAAAGACAAATTTTCACTTCACGTAAACCATGCAGTTGTAGGCAAGTCACATTTACCATGACAATAAGTTTTGGGAAATAATGAAGATTTGAAAGGCCAGGTAAGAGGGATATAAAAGTTAGGAAGTAAAAATAGAGTTTAATTTTCTTACAATAAGTTCAACTTCTTTATTGGGTGTCACTATGATTAGTAATAGAGTCAAAATTCTCTAGTACTGAAAAAAAATGACAACACGAAAAGGAAGGAGATTAAAGTCGAAAGAATCTAATATTGCTAGACCCAAGGCTATGGATGGTGCCTAATCAACACATCAATAATGTGCATTTAATTGCAAGACTTGGTAAGTTATTTCTTTCTACATATGAATAACAAATTTACATACTAGGTTTTTCTTATTTTGTACATCAATGTTGAAAGATGAGATCATAAATTAAAAGTTTTAGGAAAGGTAGATAAGCAAATCCTTATCCATGGATTTTGTATCTTAACAAACTAAAGTTTTAATGAAACAAGAGTGGAGATTTCAAAAGGCCTATGAGACAAGAAATATGGCTTTTTGATGTGTTAAAGCATTGCAAGTTGCAACTTGGCTTTCTAACATGTACCATCATTGCAAGTTACAAATATGTGAGGGATATTTTTAGGGCTGCTTTATGTGCTTATACAATTTGATTTATGAGAAAAATGTCATTTCATCAAATCTCAAACCATTAATCAACAAGAGCCACGTGGTGGCATCTCACTACTTATTTGTATACATGAATTATGTGCATATAATTTTTAGTTTATTTGGTTGAAATGGTATGTGTGAAGATGCAATTATTTGAGATAAAAAACTTCATTGAAAATTCATATATTTAAAATTTCAATTATTAATATATGAAAATGAATTGATGTTTTTATTTTAACCAATATAACAAATAAATCCATCTCATTGGCTTGTTCACTATCTCTGTGTTTATTTGATGACCCAATAATGAATCTGAATATCAATAATAGAGGAAAAATAATATTAAATGACTATTGCTAACAACGATAACAATATTGTTGATAAAGAACAATTTTGGCAAATTAGATATTCTTCTTAAGATAAATAACATTCTCATTAAATGAGGGTAATAATGATGTCTCTTCTTTACCCTCACTTCAAGCTTAAGTGGGGATATCAGTGTATTATCTTGATTTGATTCCATTATCGTTATTGTTATTTTTATTTTTATTACTATATATTCGTATGTCACTAAAATGACATGTTCATTTCATTATTTCACCATATAATGAGCCTTGCACACGTTTTAATGAAAGTTATACATTTAAATTTATTGATCGCCTTGCCTACTGGCATATCCATGTGTATTGTCTAGAGTGACAATCCACACTACTAGTAATCCTAGTTTTCATCACTAAACCTAATAAGTTCATATGCAAATGGGTCCTTGGCATGAATACAGACAATTGAGTGGTAGTGTATGCCCTCCAAAAGTTACTAGAGATGGATTTGAATTAAGGCACAACAAACTTAAAATGTGCACAATATTATACCTTGACCATTAAGGGAATTGCACACTACTTTATAAAAAGTAGTAAATCACACAATTTGGTTAAAAGGGTACTGCAAATCCTTGGAATGCATGCATATTAGTTTCCAGCTTGCCACTCTAATAAAAAAGTATACAAGTTGGTCGACTAATGTGGCAGTAACAAGAAACACAAAATATTGGAGAAATTTCCACTATGAACAATTTGTACTTTTGAGTAAACATTCCCTCTACTTTCCTTGTATATTTTTTTTTTCTTTGTTCATTCACTACTCTTTCAATGCATCACTCTTCCTGTGTTTTAAGAAGCAACCTAAAATGAAGACAATTTAATAGACATGAAGAGAGATTGATAAAAGTTTGTGCAAATGACTATTTGGAAGACTTTCTTGTAAGTCTAGGAGGTTATAATAGAGATTATCCATGCCTCAGAGTTCAGGCAAACCACATATGAAGAAGAAACAAAAAAAAACACTAGTGCACCCAACCATCCCATACTCCAGTCCTGGAGAAGGGTCAAGAAATATTTGTTGTAATTAAGTGTTACCATGTTCCATTGACTTGTAGGCCGTGTTTTGTGCTGACTCTTAAGGTTATTTTTACTTGCGTTCTGCTACAGGTAAGAAAGCAAAAAAGCTAAAAGTAGATTAACTAGCAACAACACATAGAATGTAGGGGAGTATTAACGTAGGTGTTTCAAGCCAGTTTGTCACATATTTTGAATAGGCCTGCAAACTGGATCAATCAATATCCTGGAACAATTTTTCATAATCCCTTCACAAAGCCTTAAGCATCACTTCTCCAAATATTCCGAGTTTCTAGGATAATTACCTCAAAAACATTGTTTTTATCCATAGTGCACCTTTCCTGTTAATCCACCTATGTTCAACACATGTTGTATACCTGTTAGCTAGCATTGGTTAGCACTTGTTTCTCCTTTCTGTAGATGCACTTATTCTAGGAATTCAGGAAAAATAAAAAAATATTTCCAAAGCTTCCTCTTCCAGAAGCTTCCAAGGTAGTTTTAACTATTTACCATGGATAAAGAGCTTAAATTCCTATCTAATCCTATCTTGGAGACCTTATATCTTATCCATTGAGACCATCCTCCCCTCTTAAGTGGATCTCAAGCCTAGATTTGTAATTGGATAGAATTCCTAAACTACCACACTTCTCCTATAAATTTACTACCTCCCATAAGGTGTGGGTTGGCTTTTGGAAATTGATAGTGCCCTCATGCTATTGCTTTGAGCCTAAAGGAGTCACCATATTCATGCATCAGGGTTGATGTTGAGGTGTGCTTTGTGACAAGGAAGGACAAGTCAACTTGGAGAGACATCTACAAAGTCAATTTCTATTTATGGTTGTAAACTCTCTCCTATATTTCTCAATACAAAAGTATATTATTTTCCTATATTTGTTGTGTTATGTTTGCATTCATATATTTCAATGCCATGTTGATTCATTGAATAGAGATTTTAGATTATGCTACGGGGATTGTAGTTTCTTTGCTTGTTTTAGTCGTGTGTGTAGGTTCTAATTATAGAACTTGGAGCTAGAATTGGAGCTTACAAGCAAGGAGGAAAGGAAGGCTTGCTTTAGATTCCATGTATGCTTATTTCCCATTTCCTACTTTCTCTAAGGAAAACTTGAATCTTTTTGTCTTTTATTGTTCTAGATTAGGCCACTAGATCTAGGGAATTCACCTTTGTCCGGAACCATGAAAATTTTGTATAACAATTTGGAGACCATATTGGGGATCGATTCTTCCCTTAGTGGTTTCATTGATTTAACATATTTTTCACCTCTTAAAGCAACCTTGATTGTATCACTCAAACATTTATTGACATTAGGAAAACATTTTTTTGAGCTAGGTTGGGTTTCTTGTATCGTGTTTTGACTGAAACTACCTCAGTGCACTCCCTGTTCTGATAGAGAGTGCTTCAACGCACCTGTTCCTTCTCTGTACCTGTGCTACAATGCATTGGTGTCTGTTTTTAACCTGCGCTCATCTTGTAGGATGCAAAAAATTTCATTCCTTGGCCTTGCTCCTCATTCTTCTTGAGTTCATAAAGTTTTCTCCGTGACTCTGAGTTTGTCTTTGCCTCTTGTTTTGCTGTACAACAACCCCCCATTTCATAAAATTTTTCTTTTTAACCATAATATGAAATGGGTCCCTTTTAAATATAGATGTGTGAATAAAATTGGTATCAACTCATCCTTCATCAAAAGGTCTAAATGAAACGATATATTATAAACCTTTTGAACAAATATGAATCGGTCTTATGAAATAAATATATAATTCTTTATTATTGCGATAAAGCGATTGCAAGATCACATATCTCAACAACAAGGAAAGCATGATGCAAAGACCCATTGGTTTACCCTGATCCGAAAAGTGAATAACTATCGGTTATTGGGAAAGGCAAGCAAATATAACAAAAAGGCCCTCCCACTATTTCTTCGATGCGATATCGCGGCAATCAGGGGATGTAGCGCATCTCATGTTAAGATACCTTCAAAAACTCCTAATGCGATAAGGTGTATCGCCATCGGGGATCGGGGATTTTGCAATGACATAAATACTACTACCCAAGCATTTCTCTGATTGCGATCCCATAAAGCAAGGCGCGAGTTTCAAAATAGATTGAAAAGGCTTGCATGCATTATTTTAGATTATTATTAAAATCCCTCCCGTTCCCAATAACGATTTACTTGTGATTATCCGCCAAAAAACTCAAGCCATGCTTGAATGAATCATTCGACATATAAACGATATGATGGGTATTTAAAATGATTGACGGGTTAAAGTGGCTAATTAATGAAGCAGTTATGCCGAGATCTCCCCTGAGATTGTATTTGCGGCAGTATTATTTTAATCTTTCATTATTCGTTAATTGATATAACTCTTTCATATTGGCTTGCACCATCTATTCTCTGTATTACGTTCATTTTATTCCTTGCGCAGAGCTCCATCGAAACAACAAGTTCAAGCCAAATGGGAAAGAAATCTAAGAGATTTACGGCAGCATCAGCTCCCGCAGTAACAGGGCAATCTACCATTGATCTAGGACCAAGCAAGAAGGGATTGATTTCAGACACTACGTGTCTTGGCCTCGAAAACACAAGATAGCAAAGCATATATAATATAATTGAAGTAGAAGAGCCTGAAACGGTATCGGTGCAAGCTACTGTAGATTCAAATAGAAAATCAGAGGCTTCCTTGAAGGACTTAGCTGACTCATATCTACACCGAATAGTATCTCGAGAAAAAATTCTTCCGTATACAGATGTAGTGCGATGGGCAGTAGAGGAAATACTCGTTTTGAATAGAACATTCTGCACAGTCGACGGAAGAGTCTTCGGCTCATTCCAACCTGATGATTTAAGAAAAATGTATCACTTGCTTGAACCACAAAAGAAATGCAATAAAGCATTTCTTGAGAAGTTCATAAGTGAGAATGAAACTGAGTCGGCCCTAATTCGGGAATGGAGACAGAACCCCGCAAGGCACAAACATGAATCTTTAGGTAAGTACTCTGTAGATTCATTATGTTCTCCTTATTGTTACGGTGGGGCAATGATGTGTAGGATTTGGGGATTACATGATTCTGCAAAATTCACTATTGAAATGGTTCCTTTAATGGAAGTGGCAGTTGACAGTGAGATAATGGATTGGGGAAATATATTGTCAGTTAAACTAGCCACTGCAATTCTTGAGTTTAGAAATAAAAGTCACGTGACCGATAGGTCTATTCCTCCGTTTTATTTCAGTGCTTATATTTTAGATACTCTTTGTTTCAATTCTAAATTTCCTGTACTGGGGTGGAGATGGACTCCACAAGACCCCATGCCAATTCACATTTATCACCAAAAGCTGTGGAAAGCACACTATAAGGACCACCTGTACCAAATTTGTAATGGTTTTATGTTGCCTATTTATCGTGTCATTTTTGACAAGCCTGCCCCAAAAATTCCTTCACAAGCAGAGATTGACCTAACCACTCTAGGAAACTAGTTTGGAGAGGATAAGTTCACATACATAAGGGTTTTTGGTAGCCTTGCAAGGCCTCATGTCCTTCCTCTGTACATACCTGACAAGCTGTTAGCCTGAGAATTAGCCTATCAAATTACGACTGCAGGAACATCTAAGACTCTTAGGATTTCAAAAAAGCAGGCTTGGACTACTTTTCCTTTGAAATGCGGTGTTTATACTTTGCACGGATACAAGCATGCGAAGAAGGAAGCAGAGAAAATAAACATGCTAAACCTTGCAACCATTCATAATAGGCTATTCGACCCAAGGAAAGTTGTCTACAATGTGCTTGAACAGGCCAAACTCACAAGGTTTGAACATAAGGAAGATGATTTTGATGACTTATTTTCTTCGGTAGAGTCATTATTCCAGGTACAAGCACTGGCCAAAATGAGATATAACGATAAAGGGCTAGTAGAATTCAATAAGCTTAGAGAACAGAGGTTGCAAACTCTACCTCTAGACTTATTAGCCACTGCCTCGACAACACAATCAAGTGAGCCTGAACAACAACTCATTGACAAACCTCCTACTGTATCAAAGATTCTCGAGAAAGATAAAGAGAAAGAGTAGGAGAAAGAGCAAGAAAAAGTACAGGATAAAGAGCAGGAGAAAGAGCACGAGGAAGAGCACGAGGAAGAGCAGAAAAAGGAGCAAGATAAGGGCAGCAAAAATGTTAATGTGGATACCCAGATTGATCCTAAAATACTGCAAGAATGTTAGCAATTTGACTCCATTATAAGCAATCTGGAAGGTCCAAAAGGTGCCAATATACCCAAAGTAACAGATACATAGTGTTAGCGTTTGACATTTCACCTCAGGCTGAGAAAGGCAAATATCAAAGCTACATCAAACCATTCAGCCTCGTAGCTAGCCCTACGGGGCAGGAGAAGGCTCTCTCTGGTCTCTCTTGGAAAATTTTC
>APFE031583125.1:0-14941 GCA_000404065.3 Pinus taeda | reverse complement strand
CGAATGTGTTACCGAAGCAAACATGGGAACGCATGGGCAGGACCACATTACAGTGGTCCCCTATTCAATTGCAAATGGTGAACTAATAGAAGATTTTTCCCATGGGGAGGTTGCAAGGGTTGACAGTTGATATTGAAGGCACGAGCACATAGACGGATTTTGAAGTGATAGAGATTATCGATAATAGAAATCCCTATCCCATGCTGTTAGGAATAGATGGGGCCACCGATATGAATGGAGTCATCAACTTGAAGAAGCGAAAGATGATATCTGAGAAAAATTTACTATGCATAGTAGTCTCACTAGACCCAGCCTCAGGAGCATGCTACATTGAACCAGTGTGTGACGATGAAAGTGGTGATGAGTTGGATTGTATTTACAAGATAATTACACGAGACTAGGATCAGGTGAATCCGACTGTAGATGGGAGAATCTAGTGGGAGCGTGAAAGCTCCTGCACTTTGGATTCAAACAAAGAAGTGGAACGATGGCATAATCAATTGTACGAAGTAACAATGTTGAACTACAACATGATGGTTAGATCACTGCATTGCATGACAATGGAGGCAAGGGAACTATTGACATATGATGGATTGACAGTAGTGGATGAATTCTTGAGCAAATTTGAAAGCACAGTACTGGAACAACAACGGTTCGATGTGTTGAAATGGGCACTACGGGAAACACCTGCAAAATGGTGGGATACACATCACGACAATTTTGAGGACTAGCGTGGATATGGAAGGATAATTCACTTGTGATTTGGAAGCCCCTAGCTTCGAACGAGAGTCAAACAGCTAGGACGAAGGAGCTTGCACGCCCACCTGTGTCGATGGACACAAATATGTGCTGTGCAATCCACACAAAAACACCCCAAACTAAGGATCAAAAATTGGAAAAGGATGCAGCAGTAGGAAAAGCGACGCGCACCACAAACATTCCATGTAGAAGTATTCAAGAAAGTATGCAGAATCCTAAACAAGGTTCACCAGGTGAGACGAACTGATTCGGACGTGCATGTACCAGCGGTCCGATGGGCCTATAGGGCCATGTACAAAAACCTGAGTGTGGAAATGATTCTGAAGCCAACACGTAGAGTCGAGACTATAATGTTGGAGGAAAGGAATCCCTATGCAGCAACTCCCATAGTTGGTAGAGTACACGAGGAATTGGATGAAGGAATTATGTAGTTATGCGAAGGGGAACATATGCGGCTTTATGAATCCATTCAGCGAGGGAACCATAAGATTCGCGAACTTGAAGAAGATCGGGTATGACTGACGAGGAAAAGTGGGTTACTAGATGCAGAAATCAATAAATTGGAAACCAAAATCATGCAAGCATGTTTCTCTGAGGAACTAAGAATGACAAGACAAGATATTGGCAGCCATGTTACTACATTAGAAGGTGGCTGCCAAGAATTTGTGGCTCTACTACCATGGCTGCGACTGCACCTTACCAGACAAAGTAACTAGGGGAGTGCAACGCATAAGGAATAACACGAGGTGCTAACTGTCACGAGGGTAATTGAGGAGTGCCCGCGGACCAGGCTGGAAGGTGAATTGAAGCCTTGCACAGGTGGTGCGACCACTTTACTATCCTTAGTGGGCACAGTCTCAGCACTCCAAGCAAGTGAAAGACAACACGAGACTATAAAAGAATCTATAGGGGAGCTGTCTGACAAGGAGGTTGTGCACAAGATCAGTATGCCACAGGGGTTGCACCCACACATAGGGTGCTGCACTACCACGCGGGTAGGCTGGGAAGTGACCATTGAAGTCACTATTCATGACAAGATGTCCAAGTTAAGGCAATGAGGAGCGGCAAGTGAGTAATTAAGACATGAAGTCAGAACTATATTTGGGACGATTTGTCACCAATCTCGCATTAATGGGCCAAATAAGGGGGGAATGGTCAAATTTGAATTCAAAAAGGCGTCTAAATCACAGGTGGCTATCCAGCGAACAACCCTTGGCATTTTGAGAATTCAGTTGTTGAGCAATCAAGAGGGTATGGACCTTACGAATTTGGAGGCTTTGAGAGCAAGTTCAGTGTTTGAGACATCGCTGAAGGAGACGCAGGACTTATTGAATAGAATGATTTCAACAACCGAGGAAGCCACATAGAGCCTTATGCTGCCAGTGGGGGATGCACTGGAAATTTCAAAATCACCCCAGACGTTGAGGCCCAAAAAGGATCCACAGGCAGCAAGACCAGTCAGCATGTCTCCGTGAAATTCATGGTTTGGTAAACTGTCTATGGAGGACAAGGGAAAAACTGTTAATCTTGAGAAAAATGATGACGAGGAGGATCTCCAGGCTTTCATAGAAGAAATCGAGGTGGATGAGGAAATGGAGGAAGACATTCAACCAGTGCGCGCTGCAACAAAACTATCCAAGTATGTCCCCCCATGGAGAGGGAAAGTAAAAGTACCCAAGGATTTGGATGACGTTAAGAGTGCACTCCAAACCCCACTCCTCCCAGATGGAATTTTGTTTGAAGGTTCAGTTTTGGGTTGTGTGCCCATGATGAAATTTGAATATTTGGACCTCATGGACAACGAAAAGTTCTCACATTTGGAGACTGGAAAACTCATGAAACAAAGAAAGGAAGGTTCAGTTACAGTGCTAGAGCCACGGAAATGGTTGCACGGTGTGGAGGAGGCTGGGCTACTCCACCTACTATGGATTCCACACTTTCACTAGGCACCAATCATGATCTTTGTCATCAAGAAACTTCTTTTCCTAGTGCATGATGGGTACTTGTGGCTGGAGGAGCCTATTCCCATCATGGCGGAGCTTATTCACAGGATTTCTCGGCTTCCCTGTATGGGAAGGGACCCCACGAAAATAGCTAGAAAAAGTGGAGATTTTGCATTCGCAGAGGCCATGAAGAAGAAATACAAGTTTGAAAAGAAGTAGAGAGGCTATGTAATTAGTAGCATTCAAGACAAAGGGGTGCGCATAGCCACCCAGTTGCTGGCTGGGAAGGTGATGAGAAAATGCGTGACAATGAGGTACCAGCAATAGTTGTCGTACTGGCTAAACAATGCATGGAGGGGGTCCAATTCAACTCGATTGAATTCCTCTGTGAGGAATTCCTAACCAACTTCAAAGAAGCTCAGGAGCAGGGCAATACCTTCCACTATGTGTGGTTGCTCTCGTCTATCTTATTGGTGACAGGGAACTACTAGAGGACAGTCAGTTGCCTCCCCTTGAACAGGACTTGCAAGAGGCAGCAAAATATGCGTCGCTCTGGGCAACGAAGAATGCCACGTGAATTTGTGAGACCAAGATCTTCTAGGTGCTCATGGAGGCGAGCATCAGGATGTGGATCAACAAAAGTTCGTGCCTATCCCCCACAGTGTACGACAATCTATGGAATTTTGCAAACTTCAAGGTAGATATGCACAATGTATATATGAAGGCACATAAGGATGTGACACAGACTTGGACCAAACTTCCTTTCATCACGATTGATGATGTCGTTTTCGCTGTGCTCGACTCATGGCCACTCGAGTGGCGTACCTTGGATATGGAGGTGCGTGATGAGACAGCGATACAAAAACAGAAGGATGCCACCAAGCTAATGGCACAATAGAAGCGTAATGAGTAGTTGGCCAAAAAGGTAAGGGCTTCCCGCGAGGTAGTAAAGGCCTTTGTAGAGCAGACCAAGGCCGCCAAAAAAGAAGCAGCAGCACTATCAACCAGCACCACCACGATGCAGGAGGAAAGAGGCCTAGACTTGACCAAAAGATAGGGGACAGAAGACACGACAGAAGGCACGGACCCAAGCACGACATCTACACAACTGAAATGGCCGTGCGATACAAAATGAAGAAGGTCATGAAAGAAAACCAAGGCTTCCAAACTGGATGGTGAACCCATTACATTGACAGAGGGTGACCTATACGACATTGGTGACACAGTTCATGAGGTCACGAGGGAAGTGGTCCAGGAAGCAATGAAGGAGAAGTAGAATGTGTTGGAGGCCCTCAGGGCACAGTTATAGCAACTTCAGGTGCGACCTCCACAGGAAGGAATGGTAGCCGTCTATGGTGCCACAGGTACATCGGCAACAGAGCAGTTGCTGCGGGCCAAAATGACTAACACTGGAAAGGAGCACTGATAGTGGACAACATGGAGGGTAGAGCCGTGGTAGGCCAGATCAAGGGACCTGGCGTAAACTTGGCTGCCCTTCTGCAGGATATATTAAACCAGCTATAGGACGGAGCGATGGCAAAACTTCGCGCTAGGGAAGGACGTGCCGTACAAATGCTCAGTGAACAATGAATCAACATTGAGCAACTTAGTCTACTACGCAATGAATCTCTGGCACAGAATCAGCATCTGGAACAGATAGTAGAGGAAGCATGTCGCCATTCCCCAAAGCTAGAAATTGCGACACACCTACCAGCAGGAGTGCGAATTCACAAATTGGCTAGTGGATTCTTTGAGGTAAAGGAGGAAGCATTGAGGATACAACTGGACCTCAAACTTTAGATTTCCAAACTGTGATTAAAGGCATAGCCATCCATGCCCCCGGAAGTTAGGGAACAGTGCACTGGAGCTATCTAAAAGGGGTTGGAAGAAATAGGATACGTGGTGTAGGATTGTACTATAATGCTAGAAGAATCCCTTGTGGTCCTCACGTCCTTACAGGAGGACCCCACCATACAATGCCTTGAAATAGAAGAGCGGGAGCTCCAAGTGTAGTATGAGAGTGTGCGTGGAACGACGCAAACAGCTGTCGTAACTCAATAGTTAGAGAAGCCACAACAAGCAAAGGTGATGAAGGAACAAGTGGATGTCATGCAATAGAAAGAGGTAGTACTTAAAGCATGTGTCTAGTCATGGATTGATGAGGCCTTCTGCATCACTGCCGATATCAAAGAAAAGCTTGCACAAATGAAGGTGATACATGCCTTAAGATAGGGATCTGCTCCTGATAGTGAGCATTCAACAGAAATACTAGAGCAGATCTAGTAGATAGCAGAACAGTGTGCTGCAGACCTTCGCGCAACATAAGCATAGTTGGAGGGGCTTTGTGCCAAGATCGCCGCACCAGCAGAGTGACTTGGGACAAGTCACGATGATTGTGTTGGGGGCCTATTGGGCATGGGATCCCTCACAGCAGGTTTTGGGGCTTAAAGCCCAAGTATTCGTCAATGTAATGTAAAGACTCCGCGAAGTATGGACATAGAGCGTGAAAGTCTAGGATGAGTCATAGGGTTGTCCACCCTAAGAATTGTAAAATAATGTAAAGTTGTGTTAGCCCACCCATGGTCTATGGACCATGGGATTGTATGAATAGAGCGAGGCTCTAAGTGTAAAGATAGTTTTTTTGGTAAGAAGGCAAGTAATATATAAATGTGAAGGCATGGTTAGAAGATAGTAGTGGGTCTGAAGTGTATTGGGTCGTAGTAGTAGGAAGAGGCTATGTAGCTGAGTATGCAGAGGCCTAGTAGAGTTCGCAGCTGAGTGCACAAACCCCTACAGCTGAGTGCACAGGGCAGAGTCGGGTTTGTAAGTGGGATTGTACTTGAAAAGGAATATTAATAAAGATAAGTTTTGATTCAAAATATCATGCATATATGGTTTTGTTTATCTTTATGCATTTATATTGTTTTTTTATTACACGCAGTTACTTGAAAGTTGAATAAGTAATCAAAATATTAGGCCCACACAAACTAAGTCAAAGCACTAATAGGATAGCACAGTAAGGATCGAGATCAGGATAGTATTGTATTTGCATCCCTTATAGAGGTGTGCATAGGCTACTACATGGAGCAGCAAAAGCGCATAAGTTCAGACCGCAAACCTCCAGAACCTTCATCAAGACATCCCTAGGGTGCAAAAACCTAGCTCCAACACCCTACCATACTACTTTGGGTGAGACCCCAGTCTGCGCTCCACGGACTATTGCCGAAAGGGCCAGTAGTGCTGAGATTTGCTTAGCTAAATCACTTCTGAACTTGGGTCAGGTGCCACGTAGCCAATAGTGGGATGGCCCACTCAGTTGGGTGGGTTCAAACCCCCTCAACCCCTCATTATAGTTTACACTTGTCCCAGTCAGCTGTGGCCCAATCCATATGATTCCAAATATATGTATTTTATAGTTGGAGGGTGGCGGGGTTGATGGCCCGTAACCCTAATTTTAATATATATTTTGTTATATAGTTGGAGGGTGGCGGGGTTGGTGGTTTCCACCCTACTTTTTAATATATTTTTAATATATTTAGAACAAGGATGTTAAAAAATCTCTCAGCCAACTAATATGGGAAAATTTGTCACCTCTTTGAGTAACTATATATTTCACATATGAACTTGGATTAAGGTGACATTCACACCATTGGAAGTATTGCGTCAAGATCTTCGATCTGAATCTAGTTCTAGTTCAATCCAATGAATTTGATTTTTGAGATATTTCTAGATTCTAAGGAATTATGGAGCCAGCTAGATCATTCCTCCCCACTAATGAGCTTTTGGGAGACCAAAATATTTACTAGTAAATTGGAAAGTGATGGAATTTCTCCCTCACTTTCTCCTTTTCAATCCACCAGGATTTTCTTGGATGCATTCCCTTGAAACCAATACGAATGTACTGCATGCCTCTCTGTCATGAAGTGGTAGTATTCTTGTCAAGAATGATATCCTCGGGTAGCTTGTCCAATTATTTGGGTGCAAATTCATCCACTAGAAGAAGATCTCCAACCTCTTTGGTGTCCATGATCATAGGAGGCTCATAAAGCTTCAAATTTTCAACGTTCACCATTGAGTACATCTGCATTTATGCTAAAAAATGAAGATGAAAAACATTGTCTCCAATCTTTTCTAATATTGGGCCATATCGGATTGTTCTCAACTTATTTCCTTCCTCTTTCACCTTGTCTTGAATGATGTGGAGGCACACTCTATCTCCAACCTAGAATTGGTGATTGACCTGGTGCTTATCATGTTGATCTTTGTATTGAGCTTGACTTTTCTCCAACTTCTCTAGCGGTTCGTGATGAATCATCTAAATTCGCTGAATGAAATTTTGTGCTTTGTCCGTGTCATAATTCCCACTAGATTCTTCATCTCTCCCAAATACCATGTCTAAGGGATCATTTGGAAAATATAGAAAGCATGTCTCTAATGGTTAGCTATGAGTGGATGAGTGTACTTCTCGGTTGTATGCATCTTATACACAAGGAAGTTGCTCATTCTAAAATTTGGGATGCCTTCCACAATAGCCTCAGAGTAAATGTGTCATTGTGCGGTTGAGAACCTCTATTTCTCTACCAGTATGTAGATGAAATTTTGTGATCCTCTTCAACTTGGTGTCCATCATTCTCCCAAAACTCATCCAAAACACTCCAAGAAGGTGAGAGTCTTGATCAAATACAATGGATGTGGGCAGCCCAAAGTGGACCCATACAAATTGGAAGAAGAGATAAGTCATCTTCTCTGCAGTGATCTCTTTTTTTACAAGGCATTAGGACACCCATTTTTCTAAATCGATCCACAATGACATACAAATAGTCATGACCTCTCCTAAACAAAGGAAAACTGCCAACAAAATCTATTGACACACTTTCCCATGGATGACTCAGAATAGGGAGTGATGTGTAGAGCCCCAATTTTTTATTAGTGGCCTTGCTAACTGAACACAACACACATCCCATTACATATTGAGTCACAATATTTTTATGTGAGGTCAATAAAACAATTTCTTCAAATGACACAAATTTTTCCGTACACCGAAATGACCAAACACTAGAGAGGTATCTGCCTCTCTCATTACATTTATTCTATCATTGGTGGGGACACAAATTTTTCCAAGGTGGCACAACAATTTACTCTACAAATGGTAATTATTCACCTGTAGTCCATGAGTCTAATTTTCATAAACCTCCTTAAAATCATTGTTTTCTTGATGGTCCCTAACCAAGGTTCAGCGTTAGGTAGCCAAGAAAATCCCTACATTATTGGCCCTTTCGGCATCAGTCCATGGAGCGTGGACTGAAGTCTCACCTAAGGCAGTGTGGGGGGATGCAAGAACCAAGCTTCTACACCCTAATATTGTTGTGATGTCAGTTTATATCTTCATCCATGACTTCGAACAAATCGATAAGCCTTTTAGGGCTTATCGATGTATTTCTTCTTCCGTCTTCTAGAACCTCTGTGAAGGTATTTGACTATCCTTCGCGAAACCCTAAACAATGATTTAGGCACTTACGCACCCTGTGACTATGTTACTATCTCATTCCTAGATTATCTTAGTGGTTAGCCAACTTTATCATGCAATTAAGATTACCCTCGCGTAAACATACATTATTGCTTGCATTCAAATAACAGATAGAAATAGATATGTTCACACATCAATTTGACATTACAATGTAAACCCACAACTTAACATATCATAACTACATTCAATAATCAGACAAAAATCATAGTGATTCTAGAATACTTCTCTTTATTTATGATTCAAGTTCCAAGTGCAGACTCTATCCACCCTGTGCACACAGTTGCAAGGGTCTGCGCTCTCAGATGCAGACTTCCACCCTAGGCCTCTGCGCAGTCCGCTGCAGAGCCTCTTCCTACGCGAAGACTCTTGTTCTTAGCTAACCCAAACTTTCTAATGACTCATGACACCTAACTTACTTATTGTATTGTCCCCTTAGATCTTGTAGGACTTCCCTTGTTATACAATCCCATGGTCTGCAGGCCATCAGTAGATCTCCAAAATCGACACAACTTATCTAGATTAAGGCAGGAAAACCCTTTTAAATTTAGACACCTTCGCACTCTACAACCACAAAATACGGAGACTTTACATTTATTTACACAAACGTTGGGCCTTCTGCCCCAAAACTTGGGTGTTTAACCCCAAAATTGAACCCTAGGGGACCTGTTCCCAATAGACCCCAACACAAACATGGTGACTCACCCTTGAGTCACTCAAATGGCACAGAGATCTTGTTGCAAAGACCTCCCAGCTTGACTTGAACAACTGCTACCTTGGTGGAGCACTGTGTTGTTTCCTGCTTCAGCTCCTCAACCAACTATTCTGTCACTGGCCCTGCGTTAGCAGTCTGTAGCTTCTGCCGAGTCTTCTACAGACTGAACAACTTGCGTTCAATGATAGTCATGATCTCATAGGCCTTGTCTAACCAAGGCTTCAAGCAAGCCTTCAGGACAACTTCCTTGTGCTGCACTGCATCTACTTGTTCCTTTAGTGCCTTAGCCTCCTACAGCTTCACAAGCCTTTTAGTGATGACAATAGTTCACATTGTTGCCTTAACCTTGTCCTAGTGCTACTGCAATTCCCACACTTTGGTATCCAATCTCTGTACATTGGGGTCCTCTTATAGGCTAGTGAGGACCTCTAGCGACTTCTCAAAAAGTGTCATGCATTCCATGAATGCACTTTCTACCAAATCTACCACATCAATTGCACGCTTCTCCCTAAATTCCAATAGAGTCAAAGGCTAGGCCTTCAACTACAACTCCACGATCGTGAGATTTGGCTGCAACTAAACCTTGGCCAAATCTATGCATGCATTGCACACTCCCGTAGCAAGTTTTCAAACCTGCATGTCAACTGGCTCAGCCTCAGGGATGTCTAACTCCAGGATAGCTCGGCATGCTTCGTCCACAACCTTAGTGAGGTGCTGATTCTTATTTGTGAGGTCAAACACAAGGTTTATGGTGCTCTGTACAACCATATGAGCATTGCTGACCTTTTTCTTGCTGATCACCTATAAAGCATGGTGATCGTAGGCTTGAAGTTTGGTGATCACATCATCCTACAAAAGGTAAAGTACTTTGCTAGGAAGCACTACCAGATTAAGTTCCACACCCTTGAGGGCACTGAAAGTGGGTATTTTAGCGTTAGTCGTCATCGTCAATACTCCATCTAGCAGCACTATGGCTCAGGGGTCCCTAGCACGCATCATCTCTGTGGCTTTTGAGGTGCCAATGGCCACACCAGTGGGCACCACGTTGGTCTGCATGTGTGAGGTGTGTATCTGCAGCTCATGTAGACCTATCTAAATAGCACCCAACACTTACTACTATTGCTACTCAAACTATTGTAGTAGTTCTATGGTGGCATCCCACACTGTATCCCTTATATCATTCAGATCCCCATCTATCAGGGTGATCAGATCCAAAGACATCTTGCTTGCTTTGGAGTTCTTTCATAGCCCTATCTTTTCTGGACCCCTAGTGCACTTGATATGGAACAGAGTTGTTTCCAGGTCCACACGTCCCTGCTTTGTCTTTTCATCCTACCTCTATCTCTGGTGAGGGAGATTTCTCTTTGTCAAAGCTGCACTCCTCTCCTCCTGCCTGTCTGCCTGCCTGTCCTACCTATCCACCTACCTCCTACGCGGAAACACACTCTACCTTAGCCTTAGCACTGGATTCCTTTCTCCATTTCGTGGCTAGCTGCTCCATATTCAGCTTGGCTTCTTCCTTCTTTCATTACACAATGGTATTGCTAGATCCTGCAGCTAAGTCTGAGGTAGTACCCCATTCTTTTGGCCAGCTGTCAAGGACCACTTCGATCACATCATCTGTCACCAAGTAGGGAAATTTGTGCCACTTATTCTCAGGGTCCTTCTGCACCCTTATTGATACATGGTGGAAATCAACCTTGAATTCCACGTACTCTGGAAATTTGTCCAAATTGGTAGGCGATAGCTATGGCTTGTGGTTGATGGACATGTGCATGTTCATCTCTATCAGGGTCCAAAAGTTTTGTTTTCCTTTACCCACTGAGGATCCTTGCTTTTCCACAGTGAAGCGTACTTCGTAGCCTATGGTATTTCTGGTGTGATCGAAGGGAACTGACTGTCTTCGAGTAGCTGGCATGCCACCAACACTATGGACAACAAGAGCCATGCATAATGAAATGTCTTGCTGACATCATGCGCCTCGTAGTAGTTCGTGAGGAACTCACTGTAGAGGTAGCGCACCCAATTAAATTGAACACCCTCCACGCATTGGGCCACCAAAGCTATGACTGGTGTTGGCACTTCGTCTGTACGACACTTTTGCATGACCTTCCCTACTAGGAGTTTTGTGGCTACTTTGAACGCAGGGTCACAGATCCTCGAAATGACGTAGCCACACAACTTCTTCACTAACTTGAACTTTTCCTTTATGGCCTCCATGAGGACATGTTTCCCAGAATTTCTGCCAAACACCATGGCTGGATTTTCCCCTGTGTATGGAAACCGCGTGATCCTATGGATAAGTCTATTAGTGATGGGTATTGGCTCCTCCAACCACAAACACCCATCATGTAACAAGCATAATAGTTGCTTGATTACCACCATTGTGATGGGCACGTGGTTGTAATGCAGCACCCATAGCAAGTTGAGTTGTCTTGCCTTATCCAGGCCTCTTAGCCAATTTCGCATCTCCAATGATGTTACTCTAGTGGTTTTGTGGAACACACAGTGCATGAGTTGATCCATTGCTAGGTGAGGAAACCGATCTGTGTCTGCTAAATCCCAATATTCTAATTTCAAAAGGGGGACACGTCCCAAGCGTGGTCCTTCAAACATAATTTGGTGTAGTGAGAGGGGTGTATGTAGAGTGACCTTACTCTCGTCAATGTCTTTGGGCACCTTGGTCTTTCCCTTGCGTGAAGGAACATACTCAAGCAACTTATTGATGGGGTCAGACCCCAAAATTTCAACATCCTCCATTTCCACCCCAAAATCCTCATCATCCATGGGGATATCCTCAAACTCTTCTTTTTTTGTGTCTAGGTTAATCTTCTTACCCTTTTCCTATGCTGTGGGCTTAACCTTCTGGAGGTGTTTTCAGGTGGATGTGCACACTGGCTGAAGTGATGTGGCCTACTTGCCCTTCTTGATCTTGGGACCCTTTGTGGTCAAGGTAGGGCTTGGACTAGGCATCTATGGATACTTTGGTACTTCAGCTGATATTTCTACAGGCGCACCCTCTAGGGCAGCCCCTTCTACTGCCATAGCCACCTCTGGGACAACTCCCTCAGATGTTGTTGCTTCTGCACTCATAGCTTTATTGGGTGTAGACATAATGCTACGTAATAACTCCTGATTCGCTTGTGACAACATCTCAAACACAAACTTGCTAGCAAAAGCTTGAAGGTTACACGGTTCATGTGTGCCTGAGAGTTCAACAACTCAATTCTCAAAATTCCAAGTGTTTTTCGTTAAGCAGCCACTTGTGATTTATAGGCACTTTCAAATTCAAATCCGACTGTTCCCCCTAAAATCGGTTCATTAATGCTAGATTGGCAGTATATTTTTAGAGATCTGGTCCATAAAATCTGACTTAAATGCCACCCCCTACTCCATTTGGTCGTTTTTTCATCATCAAATCATGAACAATGACATTAACGGTCACTTTCTAACTGCTTTGCATGGTTGCTTCCTTGGTAGCGCAACCCCATGCACACTTCCGTGGAGATTTGTGACATATCTTGATTCTGCACAGTTCCCTGATCACACAGCTCTCTAACTCGGCCACTGTAGTTTATAGTCCCGCGCTTCCTTTCAACTACCTCGAGTGCTAAGATTGTGCTTCCCTCATATAGTCACCTCGCTAGATTGCTGGTGTATGGCTTTAATCGGCTGCCATTCACGTTCCCTAGGAAGGGTTCTCCATTCAATTTGACCAACTAAACTACTCCACCATTAGTAATCTCCTTGATAACATATGGCCCTATCTAGTGCATATGAAATTTCCCTGGAAATTTGTCAAATTTACTGTCATATAACAAGACCAGATCATTTAACTTGAAGGTGCGCAGTTTGATGTGCTGATCGTGCCATGCATTTTCACGCTCCTTTTGAACTTGTTGATGAAATCTAGCTAGAAATCTATCCTCCTCAAGCTCTGCTAGTTGTGGGAGCCTCTCCTCCAAGGCTCCACGATCTGCCATTCCTATGAGTGCCACTATGCATAGACTAGGTACAGTTTATTCCATTAGCATCACAACTTTTATGCCATTCGCGACACTGAAATGTGTTTGCCCAGTAAACTTCCTGAAAGTTGTTCTGTAGGCCCATAGTAATGCTGGTACACACACATCCCAGTCACTTCTCTAAGCATTGCAGACCTTCATCAAAGCATTCTCTAGTTTCTTATCGAATGCTTCCACCATCCCATTGGCCTATGGGTTGTTAACACCCAGGTTGTCCTCTTTGACTCCTAAGAGGATACGGCCGGGGTAACCACTAACCAATCTTTGGGCTGCAGCTCCTAGCCTAGCTGCAGTCAGAGAGGGCTCTCTCTATAAGGTTGTGTCACTGCTTTCAGTGAAGGTTTTAGGCTAGTTATGGAGTCAATCTTTTGGTTGTTTTTGTGTTTGGTTGGGAGGATGCTTCTGATTTCCTTAAAGTATATCAGCAGCTAAGTTAATCCATTGGGCAATGGGGTCTTGGAGTGTTTTCCCTTGAGGTTTTGATTTCGGTGAGGTGTAAAGCTGTAGGGCCTGTGTGCATTCCATGAAACAAACTGTAAATAGTGAGAACGAGGTGACTACAACTAGCAAAGAGCAGTTAAGAATTCTTTACTTAAGCTGGATATTACAAAGAGGCTTGTTATTTAGGAGCAATTGCTTGAATTCCTACAACAACAACATACTGTGATGACATAGTATTAAAGGTAGCAGCGAAGAATTACTCTTTAAATACTGTATCAGAAGAAAACATATAAGATAGTTTAGATTGAGTTCAGGGTAGCCAATGACTAAATCCTGAGACTATTCTTTCTCTTTACTACCTAGATTGTCAAGTGTACAGAAAGACATGGAAACATATGAAATAACAATGATCACAGGTGAAATAAAGAGCCATGAGGAAAAACTTATTGAGCCATGAAATACACAGGAATCCTGCAACTTTGAGCCACACACCATCAGGAGATCAAGAGACAAACATCTTTGAAGAAATCCCACTGTCTTTTGTATTAACTGTCTGATAGTTTACAATGTTAGAATCACAGAGAAGATAGCGAGAGATTTCTTACATCCGGAGTCCAACCCCTCTAAACAAACGCGAAGGGGAATATATAGAGGTTGCATACAAAAATATCTCAGGAATGGAGTCATCTGAGAGGAAAATATCTCTTCCATTTGTACAGGAGAGTAGATGAGAAGTAAATGTAAACATAAATGCCTCTTTAAAGCCTTTAACTCCTGTCAGGATAGATTTTTGACCTTTGGGCACTGCGGAGTTATTTGCGCGGTTTTATCATCAATGTAGCATTTAAAGTGCTTTATCACTCTGATCTTTTATATCTTCTTGGCCCTACCACCTGTACCTGCTGATATTGTTGTTGATGCCGAGTACCTGTGATGAGTTGGCTCAGCGTCTTTATGCTTACTGTCATGGCTTTGTCCACCTGTAGATGTAATGTGGACTGTATTGCTGAAAAAAGGATTTAATTCCTCAACTTTGATTCAAAAGTAGCTTTATTAAGTCCTTCCATGTGTCTGCAGGGGGAAGCTGATGCCTCAAAATTGACCCTAAGGTCTCATCAGCTTCTGTGTACTTATAGAAATGAGGAGGCTCATCAAATAGATGTGCTACTTCATTTTTAATAAAAAAACAATTTATCTAACTTATCAAAAAGAGCCTGTCCTATTAATGGGCCTGCTGAAGATGACCCAGGTGTATCAGCAATTTGAATTGCTGCAAAAGCGCTCACCCTTTTGATGTATTTCTCATGTGAGAGCAGACTCCCTGATTCTTCCAAGCTGGGAAGCCCTTTGTCCTGCAGGGCTGTGAACCTATTTTGGAACTTATATATATCTGCCTGTATATCATGGATTTTCCTGTCCAATGTCTGAATTAGGTTCTTCATTGTTGTGGTTCTTTTGATTAGGGAAATGGTTTCAGTTCTATTAGCAATTCCCATTCTTATCAGCTGAGAACCAGTCCTGTAATTTAAGACCT
>APFE031583114.1:106510-121772 GCA_000404065.3 Pinus taeda | reverse complement strand
CAGATAGCAATCTTTATATAAAAGTTGAAAATGACAAATTGCTAATACTTGTTGTGTATGTAGATGACATTATTTTGGCAGCAATGAAGAAGAGATGAGTCAAAGCTTTGCCTTGATCATGCAGAAAGAATTTGAAATGTCCTTGCTGGGAGAACTGACATATTTCCTTGGTTTGCAAATCCAACAAAAGGAAGGAGGAATCTTTTTTATCTCAAACCAAGTATCTCAAACAGATCTTGAAGAAATATGGCATGGAAGATGCAAAACCAGTATGTACACCCATGGCCACAGGATGCAGCCTCAGTGCAAATGATGAATCTGCAGCAGTACATAAACCAACCTACAGATCTATGATTGGAAGTCTACTTTATTTGACAGGTACCCGACCAGACATCATGCATGCAGTTGGAATAGTTGGAAGATTTCAGGCAAATCCGAAAGAGACTCATCTTCAGGCAGTAAAAAGAATTTTTAAATATCTTCAAGGGACTCAAAATTATGGCTTATGGTATCCTAGAGATACAGATCTTACACTTCATGCTTATACAGATGCAGATTGGGCCGGAAGCGTGGATGACAGGAAAAGCACAAGTGTTGGTGCATTCTTTATGGGGTCCAGACTGGTATCTTGGTTCAGCAAGAAACAGAGTTCGATTGCCTTATCTACAGCTGAAGCAGAATATGTTGCTGCCGCATCTTGCTGCACTCAACTCCTTTGGATGATGCAGACCTTGCAGGATTTTCAAATCGATTGTACTCCACCTGTCTCCATCTTATGTGATAACACAAGTGCAATCAGCATTTCAAAGAATCCAGTCATGCATTCAAAGACAAAGCATATACCGATCAAATATCATTTTCTTCGGGAACAAGTTCTTGAACAAAAGGTCAAGTTGGAGTATGTTCCTTCTAAGGAACAAGTTGCTGATATTCTCACCAAACCATTGCCCAGGGAGGCCTTTGAATACCTCAGGCACAAGCTGGGGGTTGTTGATACATCATCATGTTGAATCTCTTTTGATGGTTGTCCGTACAGGTTTAGGGGGAGCATATAATGCATTGTTGGCATTATGGAGGATGTGCAGAAGGAGATCTTGGAAGTAGCTGCAATATGTCTCTATCTCTTTCATGGTGGAATATGGTTCTTCATTGCAGATCTAGTTCATATTCAGGGGGAGCATGTTCTTAGGGGGAGCATAACCCTTTGCCCTTGATGTCAAAGGGGGAGAATGAAGCTGAAGATTTTGAGGTTGCCATCAAGTCCAAAGGGGGAGATTGTTGGCATTATGGTTTTGGTATGATTATATGTTTCAGATGTTGTACTTGATGGCAACACCCATGGCATGGCTCTCATTTTGATGAAAATAAAGAAGTACGCAGGAGAACAGTTCAGGAGGTGTGTACCCGCAGGTATACCGTGCAGGGACCGCGTCTAAATACGCGGGTTACCCATTCATGGGGTGCGTACCCCAGTGCACACACTTCAAGTTAGTAAAGCGCCCACACGTGGGGTTTCTCATGGTATTTAGCCGACGGTTTTGTGTTATTATGGTGTCGGCCCATGGTATTAATCCATGATTTAAGGAAGAGCTTTACTACATAAAGCTAAAGAGATCATTTGGCTTGGGCATCTTTGAGTATTGAATATCTTAAGATCTGATATTGGGTTCGCGGTTTAAAAAGCTTGATCTTTAGAAGAGAAGTTGGAAGCGAATCTGTGAAGGGTGATCTCTCGAGCGCAAGATCAGATCTGAGTATCTGACTGTATTTTGGCCCTAATCAGAGGTGTGCAAGTGATCGACAGTGAGAGTGCGTGGGTATGCAGAGGAAACAAAGGGTCAGTGCGTGGGTACGCAGAAGAGACAAAGGGGCAGCGCGTGGGTACGTAGAGGCGACAAAGGTGAATTGCGTGGGTACGCAGCGCGACAGTGTTTCAGGTGCGTGCTTACTGGTTGAGTACGCGGCGCGACACTCTTTCTGGGTGCGTACCTACTGTGATAGTACGCGACGCAATAGTTCTTCTGGGTGTGTGCCTACTGTGCAGTACGCGGCGCGATAGTACATTTTGATGCGTACTATACGCAGATCAGTGAAAGGAGCAGTGCGTGGCCATGCAGTACAGCAGAAGTAACTCTGTAGGTATACGCAGAGAAGCAGAGGATGAAGTGCGTAGTGACGCAGGCCAGTAAAAAGAAAACTGCGTATCTATTTTAAGATCTTCTGTTGGTTGAATTTTTCCTATTGATAAGGTGTTCTGGGTTCAGTTCTGTTACTGTTGATCTGGTTATTGCAGCTGACTGTATAATTTACATGGACTTGATGATAATTTGATGTATATGGATCCAGTTTGAAAATTTATGAAAAGTGGTCCTTGAAAAGAAGTAAGGGGTTGTAGCTCCCTTCCAGGAGAGACTGGAAAATGAGAGAGAGTTGTAGCTCTCTGCAGGTTGCAGCCTACGTACTGGTAAAGGACGCACCAGTAAAGACCATGTAAAAGGAATTTCTAAATTTGAAGAAGATAGAGACATATTCAAGCAGGTGGTTTTCACCCACATTGGGTTTCCACCTTATATCTGGTGTTCTTTGATGTGACTGTCTGCTTTTCTTATTCATGCTCATTATTTATGGTATTGGTATGCAAAAATAATTCAAAGTACAAATAAGAAAGATTTGGTAAAAGAATTAGATAATACTGATTCACCCCCCCTCTCAGTATTATTGTCAACAAAGTATCCTCTCAAATTTACTTGGGAGAAGATATGGTCCTCTCCAATTAATTACCAAATTATATATTCATATCTCATCCCCAAAATTTCCTCTCAAATTTACATGGGAGAAGATATGGTAAGAAAAGTCAAATGAAACGATGATGGGGTAGTTATGAAATTAATGATAGGTGATTGAGGTGGAGGGGAGAGGGAGGCATAAAAGGGGAAGGATGATGAGAGGATGGGGGATCATTGGTCTTGGTTTTGGTTGTGGTTTTGAAGGATTTTGTTTTGTGAGGAAGGTGGAGAAAAAAGAAGGGGTATAAGGAGAGTGTTTGTTTAACTTGGACACATTACATCTGGTTGGACTTAGGCTCAGAGGACTAGGGAACTTGTGGAGGTTCCCTGGGCTAGGAAATACTTCCTAATTGGCTGGGAGGTAAATCCAGTCGGGTAGTCAAGAGGAGCATCCCAACAGAGTCAGGAGCTCAGGAGCATCTCAAATAAACTATTGGAACACGTATTCCTCTGTTTATTGATTACTTATGTAAATGGTTGCAATGAAATTCTTACTTATTTAATTTGTGGTAAATTATTTTTAAATGGTTATTATCATCAAATAAATGTTTGGATAGAAATAATTTATTTCCCATTTATTGTATTTAAAATTTGAGAAATTTAGTTTTTAGTTAGAGGACCATAGGAGGGAGCCTCACACTCTTCTCTAATTTAGCCAGTAGGTAGGACCGATCTTCAATCCTGTCGAAATTTGGTTTAAGGTGGAACCCCAAGTATTTGAGACCAACTTCAAAGGTCCTTACTTCAAAGGGGAACATCCTCCTCATATTTGTGATTTCCTATGTTGACAAATTATGAACTATGAGAGAGGATTTCAAATCGTTTATCGACATTCTAGTTGCATTGTTGAGGAGTAACAAGATTTCATGGAGACACTGAATGTCTCTATTATGTCCATTGCATAAAATTAAAATGTCATCAACAAATAAGAGATGAGTGATTAACATTTATTGTGCAACGTTTAAATATTTGAAAACCCCCTTATGTTTTCCTCAGTCACCATTCTACTAAGAACATTGACAACAATGAGAAATAGGAGGGGTGATAAAAGGAAAACCCTATCGAAGACCTATTTTAGCTATGGAAAAAAGGGATGCTGCACCATTTATAACAACTACAAAGGAAACTGACATAATACAACTCATAATCCCATTATAAATGGGACCTCAAAACCTACATGAGTAAGAATAAGGCAAATAAAAAGCGAGTTTACCCGGTCTTAAGCTTTTCACAGATCCGACTTAATAATCACTTCTTTGATATTTTTTGTTTTCATGCGAAGAATCCCTTCCCATGCTACCCCTATAGCCTCATGTATTTGTCTCCCATCCAAGGATCCAAACTTCTCTCTAGAGATGGCTTTTGATAGGATAGATATAATTCTCATGGAAATCACTTAGGCTATGATTTTATAAATGTAGTTACATAAGGAGATGGGTCTAAAATCTTCAAAAGTGGAGGGGTCATCAACTTTAGGGATTAGAGAAATAAGGGTAGTATTGGAGGCTGGAAGAATGCTCTCCTCTTCGGTGGATTCATTTATCACTTTCCTCTGATCTTCCCCTAAGAGATCATAGAAATACAAAAGGAATTCAATCATCCAACCATTTGGCCCTTGGACTCTTGTATCTTTGAAAAATAGAAAGGGTTGAATTTATTTCTTCCTCGCTAACCTCCTCCATCAGAGATTTTCCTTCCTCCTCCTCCACAAAATGAGGGAAAAAGTTTGAAACTCTAATTATTTCTACAATTGACGCCCTGTCAGGGGCTTTGAAGATATTTTTGAAATGATCTCTTCTCAAGGAAGCTATGCCTTCAAAATATGAGATTTCCCTCCCTTGTTGATCATTCATTTTCCAAATGGTGTTGGAATACTTACGCCCCTTCACAGAGGCTTGGAAAAATTTAGTGTTTTTGTCTCCTTATTCCAACCATATAACTCGAATTTTCAATATCCACTTCTCTTCCCTATGCACTATAATACCCTTTCCTCTAGTGGTCAAACTTCTCAAAACATCTATTGATTCTTGATCTTTGAACCCTTCCTCTTGAGACTTAGTTGGAATTTTCAATTGATTTTCAATGTCAGAGAGGTGCTCCTCAGCCCTGGACCGCTTATGAGCAACCCATTCCGTAGAAAAATGTTTGATGTGATTCAAATTATCACCAAAATGTTGAGACACAGACTTGTCTAAACCCTCGTCAAAATTATTCCAATTCATGGTAACTAGATTCCTGAACTCTTCCTCCTTTAAATAGCCAACATTCATTTTAAAAGGGCTGGCTAGTTTCCGACATCCTCCCTTAATCTCATGAATTATTAGAGAGTGATCTGATTCTCCTCCCACATCTATCCACTGACGCAAAATGCAATGTTTATTAACAAGGGCCTCAACTGGAGGAACGATCCAGACATTTTGCCACCATGTCGTCTCCCACACAAAGATTTCTCCAAGTAGGCTTCAACTTAATGGGTTGAATATCGATAAGATTTGAAGAGGATAAAAGATGGGAAACTAAATAAAAAAGGCTGTCTGCTCTAGCATGATCCCCCTAGGATTCAGATCCCATCCCACAATCAAATTCTCTCGATTACTCAAAGATTTCCTCAAAATATTGGCGAATAGGGAACCTGATCATCATGTGACCCATTTAGGAAAGTAAAATTGGTACCTATATCTACAGTGAATCCATCCATTCCAAGACCATTCAAGATACTCTAGATACCTTCCATCTAAATTTTCCTTCGATCCCATCCAAGGGCCAGTCCACCATAGTGTCTCCATACATATTAGGCTGCAAAACGCCACCTGGGGAGCAATCCCTTAAGTAAGGCAACGACTTTGTCTCCATCCCCCAAAGATTCCTCAAGAAAAAGAACCTCTGAACCTATAGACTAAATTAAAATTTTAAGAGCAATTTTTTTGTGATTGCTTGCTAAACCCCTACAATTGAAGGATGGAATTATCATTTGGGAACCCCACTTCGAGCCTGCAGTGATCTAAGTGCCCTTTCCACCGAGTATTGTTTCTGTAAAGCTAATTCTTCTTTAGCCTTGACTTGAGCCAAAGATATGTTTTCTTTTCTACCTCTTCCCTTTCCAGGGCCTTAAGTGTTAGAGATGGGCCACAAGCCACCTCTTGGGGGTTGCAAATTCAAACATTTCTAACGTGATCCGAGATTGTATCTATGCCAATTTACACATCTTCCTTCTGAAGAGGAAGAATCAAAAGAAACAATCGGGGGCATACAATCAATAGATATCCCAAGGATGTCACATGAAACTTGTTGCAGGAACAAAGAGGAAACTAGATTTTGTAATATTACAACCTTTGGATCACCAATATTTTTATTCCAATCCATTTCCAAATGATAAATAAGACACGATAAAAAGGAAAAGAAAGAATGAGGGAGAGGAATACCCTGAGAGGTCCCCTCAAACTATGATGAATTCATCCAGTGGACTCATTGGCATGCATGGGTTCCATATCCATTTCACCATCCAAAGTCTGCTCCAGAATTCCTTTAGGCTGACCAAACCAACCAACATCTGATGTTCTTGAGATGAAAGCTATTGAATCCCTCTTGAACCAATTTCTTGATCTTCTATCTCTTACACTTTAGTTGGTGACGATTCCATCCCTTGAACCCCAACTGTCGACCTCGATAACTCCTCCACTGGGTCTTCCTTACTCGTCTTCCCAGTTCTAGAGGTCCCTTCTTACACAAAATTCCTTTGTTTTTACTTGAGGCACCATGGTTAACTTTGGGCTTAAAGGGAAGTGGATATGTATTCAAAAGGTGGCCATATCAGTAGCATCTGTTGCATATGAATAGACCCCCTTCGTAATCTAAATCCACCAACCACTCCTTATCCCTCCCAATATTCATAGTTTGATATATATTTTCTCTAAGGTCAAGAATTAATATAATTCGAGCCACTGACTAGTCCTTGGTTTCCTTAAATGAATAGTCAACTTCAAGGAATTTCGTGGGAGTATTCCCTATATTCACAAAACTCTAGGGGTTCCACACGTGGATAGAGAGGCCTAATAGGTGAACCCAAACAGGCATGACATTCAAATTTTCCCTTCGAGCATCAAATAAGGGAGACGAGGCTTTAAAAACAACCGAGGAAGAGTCAATAAACCATACCTCTTTTAATACCATGAGCACATCCTCTTGAGATTGAACGATCAATTGAAACCACCCTTTTGCTAAGTGTCAATTCTGAAGCATCCTTTATCTTCCCTACTAAATTATGGCCTTGTCATTCTTCAAGGGTTTCAGCACTAAAAACCCTATTGCAGGCCTTTTCCACTAATGAATTTTCAGCTAGTGTTGCTGCTTCTGCCATCTCCACCTCATCTCCTAAATAGAGGTTATATTGGATAGTTGCAACCTCACTCTTCAAAATATTATTATTTTTTTCTTCTTCCCACCCTTGACACCCTCGTTATCGAGCAACTGATTTGCCTTTAGAGCCTCCTTGCTCCCCTGAGCCGGATCCTCCTCACCCAAGTATACTGGTGCCAACGACGATATGGAATCCTTTACTTTTGACCCTACCAATACCGTAGTTTTCTCTCCTTTGAAAGGAACACGAGGAAAGACTTGTGCCTCATTTTATAACCCTTTTTTCACCCCACAAAAAATATCCCGTTCCACTCTCCCCTCGACATCAAAACCGAGTAGGGTTTTTTTCCACCGGGCGCACTAATCCAAAGATGTCAGCTAAACCCCATCCCCTTGAAGCATCAAGAAGTACAGAGGTTGAAGAATTATGAATACCTTCCCCCTCAGAGGTTATAGACTCTATTGGCTCCACAGGAAAAACTGAAAGACTATCATATAGAGAAAATGGCCGAGGGATGACAACTGAGAAAGGATATTCAAAGGGCTCAAAGAAGTCGGGCAATATTACCTTTCCATTAATTCCCGCTGCTGTCACTAAGTTTTCAACACCTCACCCATTTGACACTGCTTCATGTGCCAACTAGGATTTCGAGTTACAGCTCAGATTCTGGTTTAGGGTCTTCTCAGCTCTAGAAAAACCAAAAAACTATGGAGGCCAAAAGATAGACCTCTCATCTGAACTTTCCAGCTCGTAATCCACTAAGTCTTCCATATCCATTACTTACTACCTTGAAGCCCCAACTCCCACCTCAACTCTAAATGGTGAAGGTCAACGATAAACCAGGGAATTCTGATAACAACAGTAAACCCGTAAAAACCTTATAAATTGCCCGCGTTTACCCCACTTATTCTTGAATAAAGGAATATTTCAAGATTATTCCCCTCCTCACCAAAGTTCTACTCCTAAACTGCGCGTTTCTTGCTCTAGACTTGTTAGCACCTAGCCACCATCAGATGGTCTATCCACCTTCAAACCCTAAATCTTCGCCAGGTGCCAAGTCTCCCCTCGAGCTCTCACCGATAAATAATGTGAAGCATACATATACACTTTTTATTTGGCATATAATTTTTTTAATTGAATTTTTAATATAGTACACACACACACACACACACACACACACACACACACACACACACACACACACACACACACACACACACACACACACACACACACACACCACCAAATATATACATAAGGTATTGTTTTTTTATATATTTATTAATAAATATAAATATAGAAATATCATTATTACTAATATGAATATCATTTATTAATTAAATTAATATAGGAAATATCATTATACTAATATTGAATGTCATTATTTTAATTTATAAAAACTGTTTCAAAGATACGTTTATTAATTTAGATTTTAAACAAAATATTGTTGTTACCAATATGAATCCTCATTCATGGTTTTATTAATGTTTCCCAAATAAATTGTTTTCCAAAATTTTAGGAATACAAATAAAATAAAATAAATTGAAATTGAATTTTTATTATTATTATATCATTTTATTAATTTTGAAAGTGAATTCACATTATGTTTTATTATCTTTATTTGATTTAACATTTCACCGCAACATCTATTTCCCCAATCTAAATGGTATAGTCCATTAGAGATTTTTAATTTTAAAACATTGTACATTTATTAAAGTTTACTCATCCTATATTTCTGTATAGTTGGCATAAGTATGTGTGATTTCAAATGTTTTATGAGGAACAAAATCTTTATCCAATTTGAACACGTTACACTGCTAAAATTGTTCTTTAGTTGCTTTGTCAAACAAAATTTATAACAATCAAATTTTCATTCCCTTGAATTTACATATGTACAAAATAATGTCAATTGAGTCATCGTGCTATCTTGATGGGTCTTCTTTGCATCATTTATATGCATAAAGACATTGGAAAATTTCATAGATCTGAAGCCATAATCATTTTTTGGTATCATTAGAAAATAAAAAAAATATGGGTTTGAACTAGGGAACTAGACACAAAAATAATTTATTGTTAATAAAAACCCCAAAATCATGTGATTGATTAAAAAATAAAAAAATCAACCTAATGTTTTATATTCTTAACACTTGTAATGGTTTTCTTAATCTACAATATTGACAAAAGCATAATGAGAAAATCAATCATAAGAAATAATTTATTATTTGAATTTGCCTTCACCCAAGCTTTCCACCCACATATTATAAAAGCCCAGATTGAATTTTTTTCCCAACTCTCCAATTAAACAATAAGCTAATTTTTTCCCAACTCTCCATTTAAACAATAAGCTAATAGCTCAAGGTTCAAGTGATTCCTTAAGACTTCCAAACTCATATATTCTAACTCCTCCTTTCCAACAACCCAATATTTTGCCAAAAAAATAAAATGTGATATTGAAGCATGGAATTTATGTGTATGTTATATGCTTTTCTCCTATATATATGTTTTCCATAGAAAATGTCCCCGAGGAAACTGTCGATGCACTATTCTCACTATTATAACCCTATTTTCCACTCCATTGTAGTGAGATAAACCCAAGTTCAGCTTACCTCAACTGTTGGCTAGAATCCATTCCCTTTTCACCTTTTTTTTTTTTTTTTTTTTGACTTATATGAGATTTATCCCATGTTGAAAGGGGGAAATTACATAATTGAGCAATTTCTCTCACATGAGGTAAAAGAAAAGGTGAAAATGGGATACATTCTAGCCAACAATTGAGGTAAATTGAACTTGGGTTTCTCTCACTATAATCATAGTGACAAATAGGGTTATAATGCTGACATCCTATGAATGATACTTTAGGATTTCCCCTATATATATTAGTGGGAAAGTACTAAATATAGGGGAAAAGATATCAATGCTTATGCTTATATATGCTACATGAATTTGTGTACTGGGGGGGGGGATTGTAAAATGTAGTAGTTTTATAAGGAGAAAATCATGGTTACTTTGTTGTCCAGACTATCTATTAATAGGGAAGCGTGTTCCACATCAATGTTGACAATGCTTCATCCTAAACAACATGTAAAAACATTTGAAAATGGTAAAAAAATTCAATATGAGCATAACATTTCAACACCAACAAATAGCAATGGAATATTGAGGTAAATAATGCAAAATAATCATTATGTCTCAAGTTGAAAATCTCATTTTATTTGATCACTTCAAAGGTTTTTTTTACAACAATGGCATGCTTACACCTTCTTGAAATTGTTTTTTTTTTTGAGCCAAGTTTGTTAGTGGAAATTTATCCTTTATTCCTATTCAAGGTCCCTAAGTGTTGGTTTTGAAAGAAAAGCCAATCCTTCAAAAGTAAGGCAGATATTTAATGGCTTTCACTAAATTGGTCTTGGGTCAACCCAATAAGAAATACATCTAATGACCAACCAACCAATTTGTAAGGTCTTGATGCACCCACCATTTAAAGAAGGGATGGTCCCATAAAAAAAACAATCTATTGGAAGACATTTGTTCTTTCGAAGAAAAAGTGTTATGCATTGTGCTTCATCCCTCTTTATCATTATTTTGTGAATGAATCTAAAGGAGTGGTAGGATATGAATATATTTTAAAGAAAGAAATGATGCCTCCATTACATGTTCTTAATAGTGAATATAATACTATTTTCTCTTGGGTTGGTATTTCATGTGCAAGAGCGATGCACTCTTTTGGTGCTTAGTGAAGATGTTTTTTACTAAGAGATTTTGTATTCAGCGATAATACTTTTATTCTCTTATGAGTTAGTTCTTAGAAGATCCATATATATATGGAATTGGACAATGGAGTCTCACTAGTATTATGATAACTTCTTGATATCTTCAATTAATACAAAATTTGATAATTTAACAATAGATCCTTCAAGGAATCCTTTATTTTATTGTTTAGATATGTTGTTAATGGTAAATAAAAGTCTATTAAAGCTAACCCTTTCAATCCTAATAGGACTATTCATGACTTGTTAAAAGGGTCCAAAAGCATATTCAAGCACCTCCCATTCTAAAAACGAAAATTCGAAGGAAATAAGGCTCCACTAATCAAAGTTGTTTGGGATAAAAGGAACATATGCATTAAAAATGTATAAATACAACTCTTGTTGGAAAATACAAGATGCCTTTAAGTTGCATTGATATCCACAGAAATCAAAGGCATGGTGATGATCATAATTTTGTAGTTTGTTTTTTTTCACACTCTAGAGGAGAAGATTTGATAACCATATGTTGTGGCACAAACCCATTAAATGAAGCACTAGTACTCTAGTATGATCTTTAGTGCTAATTGATACACCAAACTCTTTCTTGGGAAAAACTTTATTTACTCCTTTCAAGTATTGAGATATGACCCTTAAAGGGTGATTGAGAAATCTAAAGAAGAATAGCTAACAACCAGAGTGTTAAGAACTTTTTGAGAATTACATTGATAAATATATTCTTAAATATGTTGAGATCAAATGGAATATTATTGTATTTCACATTATGAAGATACCACTTTTGAAAGTGTTTTTGTTATGATTATGATATTTTCTTAGAATTCAATCTTATCGAACCTTCTAAATGAAATATGACTTCACATAGGTAAAGGGTAAAGGGAATCCATATTAGTGAAAAGTAATCCCAGGAAAAATCTCACCCATAGACATTTCCAACCATTTTTTTTATTTCTATCTAAACATTAATGAGAAAATGAATAAAAATGAGGAAGGAAGGAAATAAGGCCCCATGAAAGGACCTAAAGTGATGTGTCAAATATTCACATTGAGATTTGAGATTATAGTTAACCTTGTATTGATAAAATGTTGATGGACACATAGGTTACACATTAGAAAAATTTAGAAAGAAGATATAGTCAAATTCCATGTGTGTTGTGTGAAATATTTGATGATACCATTCCCAATAGACATAGATATGTTTGATAACAAAGAAGGAAAAAAAAATATTTAAGTCATTAATAAGATTTAACATAGACATTTGACCTTTCAAGCCATTAATTGAGGTGAAGTAAGAAATCCTTGATAGAGCCATGCAATTAATTTTAGATAATGCTAGAGGTTTGAGCTTCATATATAAAGGAATTACATGAAAATAAAGGAAAAAAAAACAAATTCCAATCTTATGCTTTAGCAATGGTAAATAGATGATTGTTGATAATTTAAAGGGTTAGCTCAATCAATTCAACAAATTGTTTAAAAATAATCCTATAAAGTCTTTAGTTTTATTCTAAATGAAGTTTAAATCCAACTAATTCTCATTAAATTATCAACTAGGCTATAAAGAAGTCATCATCCATCTAAATTTTGGAAAAAAAATTTCCCAAATTTTATTGAAAAGAAAATAATAAATAATTGTTGAAATATGTATATCTCAACAAAGGAATAATTATTAACTCATAAGGGAAAGTGGATGATATTATATCGTGAAAGATTTAAATACAATGAAGTAAAATAAAATATATATTAACTTTGAATCTCTATATTTTTAGGATTCATGGCCCCGACTAACGACCTCGAGAAAGGGAATTTTAAAAATTTCCCAGCGTTAAAGTTGCAAGGAAAAATTACCTATGAGTTGAGTTGATGGTGATTTCAATACTATTGTGAATCCTAAATATTTAAAGAATGTAAATACCAAAACATTCCTTATTTTGATGGGTAGTGATACCTTTCCCAATGCAATGACTAAATGAGGTTTGTTTACTTTTATTTGTGAGTGACTTTTGGAGAGTTACTAGGAAGAAGGTGATCGTAGACATGGAACGATAAATTTTCATTTTGATAAAAAGTTTTAGTTAATATTTGTCGCAAAGTTTGAAATATTTGATCTTTAAAGAATGAGAGGGAAATTTGAGGAATTGATTTATTGGTTTAATTTGATTCATGAACAATATTGGAAGAAAGTATACGATAGGATCATCCAATCTAAAATATTGTAGTTTGGAGCAGGAAACAATGGGATTATGGTTTCTCTCAAGGTTATATTAAAGATTATGGTGCATAACATTTCTAGTAAAACTAGAGATTACAATTAAGATAAATAAAATTAAGATAAATAAAATTGCTTAAAGTTATTTTGGATATTTGTTTGTAATAGTGAGTTATGTAGAGCACGAAAAATTTGTTGGCTCATAAAAAGTTGAAGGTAGAATATCATAAAGGAAGCTTCATATAGATATTATTAATAAGTGGTGTTCAATTTCAAAAATCTAAATTCCCTTGTTTTGATGAATTTTAACTATTTTTAAAGTTTTTTTTCTTCTTTCTTTTTCTTAATTGGTTGGAATATTATTAAAAATGAGTTTTCAAAGATTCTAGAAAATGACTAGGTAGAATTGTTCAAAAAATAGGATATATCCACATAAGTCAAACATCTTAAAGCTCACACACAAACATATCAAATATTTTTACATTAGTGTTTACATGGTTAAAACCCTTAATGAGTAAAATATTCTGTGGATCACATGAACATTCTCATAATCAGTAGTCAACGTTTATCCTCCATGCTCTTTAAATAGAGATCGTGGACCAATCAAGAGTTAAACCACAAACCAACAATCATTAACATCAAGGAGAAGATAAACCGTTAGATCACTTTATGTCTAGAACATATTCACGACCGTTAAATTTGTTATTGACAAAAGCATAGTAAAAAAACTGACTTTTCCTTAGGACGCATTAGACCAAGTTGACCTTAACTAAATCATAAGTTTCTAAATATTCTAACATCCCCCCCCAAAAAAAATTGGAATAATATTGGATAATTTACAAAAGTGACACAATAGGAGATGGAATAAAGCATTATATCCTATTACACCTCAATGAAAACTTGGCTTTTGTAAGGGTTTTTGTGAAAATGTCTCAGACATGATCATTCATACGACAATACAACACTTTGAGGACATGATCTTGAATAAGCTTCCTAATGAAATGCACATTAGAGAACTTTTGAGGTAAAAAATGGGCCTTAATGTGAAAATATGCTTTCATCATTAGCTTTAAAAGAACCAAGTGTAGGCACCCATTGGATGAAAAATTAAATGTTACATCCAAAAAGTATTTTATCTCCATGCTTTTAATAGAACCACATCATAATAAAGTGGAAATACATGAAAAACATTTGTAGTTTTTAACCCCGTACAGAAATTACCTACATACGAATTCTAAAACACAGAAAATAAACAATGCGAAAGCATAACACATAAAACACATATACACATATATTTTCCCCTCGAAACCAAAACCGAGACTACTAGCTTGATTTTTCATCATATTCCTTTCAATGTTACAATACATATTTATACATGTCGAATCATCTAATACCATGGACCGAAAAACCATTGCGTCCAAAACCATGCACTAAAAACCATTGCGTCTAAAAACATGTGCGAAAATCATGCACAAAACCATAGGTGGGTCCGCCCAACCTAACATAGGGTCCAAAACCAAAATTTTCCGTGGCACTGCCCCGAACACCATAAAGTGGGGTTATGAGTACGCGTCAAACCCCATGTGACCCCCCCCTCTAACCCCTCGGTAACTATGTGGGCTAGTCTTGGAAAGAATATAACACAACCCATCATTCTCACACTTGTTGTTTTCTTTCCACAGGGGGCCACAAGAGAGCTTTGTCATTTATCCAGCTATGCAACACCCATTGTTTCTCTACACCAAGAGAACTTCTCAGAGCTCACCAATTTTGTCAATGCATTTGCAGTATTCTTTAAAGTGTCCACCTTTACCAACAACACCTTTTTGTCTTCAATCATATCCCTCACAAAGTGATATTGAACATCAATGTGCTTTGTCTTTGAATGATATGCAGGGTTCTTTGCCAAGAAAATTGCACTTTAGCTGTCACAGTCTATCCTTCTAGCTCCCTGTACTAACCCCATACTTGAACACAATCTCTACAACCAAACTGCTTCCTTGCTTGCATGAGTGGCTGCCATGTATTCTGCCTCTGTAGTTGATAGTGCCACTACAGATTGTTTCTTACTCATCCAACTGCCTGCACCTCCAAATAGGTTAAACACATACCCACTTGTAGATCTTCTCTGATCCAGATCTCTAGCCCA
>APFE031583114.1:92077-106019 GCA_000404065.3 Pinus taeda | reverse complement strand
TTGGTTCGTTTCTCCTTTGGAACATGTACATATGCATCACATCCAAATACCCTCAGATGTGAAAGAGAGGGTTACTTAATAGTCCATACCTCTTGTGGAGTCTTATCCTCCAATACTGATGAAGGTGATCTATTGATCAGGTAACATGCAATATCCACTGCCTCTGTCTAGAATTCCTGTCCTAACCCGACACCACTGAGCATGCTTCTTGCCCTTTCCATCAACGTCTTATTCATTCTTTCTGTAACTCCATTTTGTTGAGGTGTATATGGAGTAGTCTTCTGCCATGCTATACCACACTTCTTACAAAATTCTTCAAATTCCTTACTGCAAAACTCTCCACCATTATCTGTCCTCATCACCTTTATCTTCTTCTTTGTCTAATTTTCCACGAGAGCCTTAAATTCTTTAAACCTATCAAAGACTTCAGATTTCTTCTTAAGGAAATATATCCATGTATTCCTTGAGAAGTCATCTATAAACGATACATAGTACACAGACTTACCCAATGATGGAACCTTCAAAGGTCCAAACACATCACTGTGCACAAGCTCTAATATCTGTTTCGCCCTCTTACCACCAGAGGGGAAATTCACCCGATTCTGCTTCCCATATACACATTTTTCACAGAAATCAAAATCTAGAGAGCTATTACTCATACCTTCTACCATACTGTTTAGTCAATTTAGTATGTCCTAACTTGCTACATAAGTTATCAATCCAGGAGTCGCAAACTGATGAAGTGTAGTGCATTGTATGTGCTAGACAACCCTTTTCTTACCTTATTGTTTTTAGTTTTATATTGTTTTGGGGTTTTGTTCAGTTGGTCTCCTAAAGTGGTTTTAATGCAATGGAAATGCTAATCTGCAGTTAAAGAAAAAGTTTAAGAATACTTTTCAAATATCAAGTGTGGATGTAGAGTTGAAGACAAGGCTTATCCTCTTGCTTCTTGTGATGATTTCCAAACTTTGAACTTAGGAGATCTTAAACATGTTGCCTACAAAATCATAACTTGAATGAGAGTGTGAATATGCAGCTATATAAACCAAACAAAAAATGAATTACTGAAAATGAGATTACTATCTATATTGTTCATCCTAATTGCAAAATTGAAATCTAATCATCTGCTTCAACTTGAACCAAAAAGTAAAGAAACTGGAAACTAATGATTAGTCAATGATTTCATCCATAATCACAATATTTCACCAATTAACTTCTAAAATGGGGTTAAGCTAAAGGCTCCGGAAATATCATCATATGGCATGAAATAAATGACATATAAATTATCTAATTGCATACTAATGAAAGCAAAGCCAATTACTTAATCTATAATCACAATATTTCGCCAATTAACTTCTAAAATGGGGTTAAGCTAAAGGCTCCAGAAATATCATCATATAGCATGAAAGAACTAACGTCTAAATTATCTAATTGCACACTAATTAAAGCAAAGCCAATTACTTCATCTATAATCACAATATTTCGCCAATTAACTTCTAAAATGAGGTTAAGCTAAAGGCTCCGAAAATATCATCATATAGCATGAAAGAACTGACATCTAAACTATCTTAAATAATAAACAAATCTCACAAAGTAAAAGCATAAACAACTGAAATTGAAAACCGAGTTTCAGCAGAGGAATTAAGTCTCACTAACACCACTTGATGCAAAAATTACACTAAGAAGCTCGAGCATAACCAGACTTAAAGACCTATTATGAAGTGCACCTATTAGTGTTAGTAAGAAATGTGACAAGCTGCAAAGACATGTACAAGGTTAGAATGATTAAGATCATAAGAAAAACATGAGAAATATACAATTCGAATGAGAGAAATATACATGAAAAATATACAAAAATAAAAGAAGGACCTCAGCTACGCAGGGGGTCCTCTGCACAACTTTGGACTAGCACGCTGCTACTTCAAAACACTCTCAAACAACCATGTGAAAAACAGAGTTTTGTATTATGAAACAGAGTAATATGTCTCTTGGTTACAGAACAACAAAATAACGCTATAACAACAATATTAAGAACGTTCTATTTGCGTTACAAACGCTGGTATTTATAGAGAAAATGGATAACTGTATCTTAGAAGAATTTCTTTAATGATAAACATGTGAACAGGTCAAAATCCAAGGATTCAGTATCTCGGTTGCCATGAGCAGTAAATCTATGTGAGGTGGATGTTGGATTACGTTATGTAGATGTCATGCAGGTGGAAAAAATGGATCCACGAATTCAGGAATGACTTCGGGCTTCTATTACGTGCAAGAACAAAGTTCTAGTTGGCATAGAACTCTCTATTGACCTCCCTTTGATTGGGACCTTTCCTTCCGAATCTAGCTAAGTAAATAGAACCTCATCCATGTGTGGACAATTCCTAAGCTGCTGACACCCGTAACCTATAAAAAATGGAAATGGTTGCAGAATTGCCAGTTAGCTGCAGAAAGTGGCTACATTTTGTAGCTAATAAACAAAACCTAGATCAAATAGCACACATAATGATATAATTTGAAAATCACTCAAATACACTCTAAATCAACATGTAACAACTTTTGATAGCTTAGGATGTACTGACATGGGAAAATAGAAGAGAAAGGGTTTAAGAAAATGCTTGGAAGAGAGGTAGTTTTGGGGCTCAACATACCCCCACTGTGAAGATGTTGCATGTCCTCATGCAACCAAAATTGTAACTATCCTCCCTTCAATGCATCTGCTTTGAAACTTCTGGTAAGACATCCAACCTCTTCTTCTTCTTTCTTGCTGTCACTGTCATTCTAAGCTTCATGATAAGACATGTGTACTTGAGATTGATGAGGGCTCTACTCAACCTCCTATTCTTCTTCTTTAGTTTTCTATTTTTCTTATGCCATAATCCTAAATGCAACATGGTATTGTCATGGATAACTTTGTTCAATTTGTTTTGCTCTTTTAAGGTTTCATTCTCCATTTGGATATGTTTGTTTAATACTTCCAGCTCATAAATTTCTTGCTTCAATGACTGAATCAAAGTTTCCTGAGTTGTACCTGGTTGATTGGATGAAGTTCCTTGTTCTGCTGTTCCAATGATTCAATGAAATCATACATTTGCTGCTGAGATTGATCAATTTCTGGAGTTATTTTCTTTGAACTAGTTACAAAATCTAACTGAGGATAAGGAGAATACTGTGGAATTTGATCAAGTGGAGTGTTTTTTGGTGACTGATCTGGAGTTTCACCTCCTAGGTCTATGAATTGATCTCCTTTAATTTGCGTTTTCTTCAACTTGCCCTTTAATCTAGAGCTTTTTCTTAGACCTTGTGAGCTTATGTCTCCCTTTTCTATGATCTGTTTCTCCTTTCCTTTTTGTTTTGCTTTATTTGACTGTTCTTTAAGATGAACTAATCTTTAAGAAAGCACTTGCTCTTCCTCTGAAGAATGCTCAGGAGTCCGGTAAATGTCTTCAATTTTCCTCTTTCCTTTCTGTTTTTCTTGTTTCCTAATTTTAGTCAATGCTTCAGAAGGAAATTCTTCTTCACTGTTTTCCTTGGTCACACTAGTAGGAGTGTCTTGGATTGTTAAATTTGTTCTTTTCTTCCTACTTCTCTTTGATGAACTCCCGTCAGGCACTTCAGGAGGGTCTTGGAAGAAGTTCCTAACTAGGAATTTTTCCCATGTATCTTCCCTCTCCTTCAAATGACTTTCAACCAAGATCTTGATAAGGCCATGATGGTAGAGATGAGGTTCCACATCATCTATATTCTTTTGCATAGTGGTAGAATTTTTTTTCAAACTATTCAACAAGAAGTAAGGGAGGTTGATAGTTTCATTCTCCAAGAAATTCATTAATAATTTGATATGATACATATACATAGAGCCATACGTGCCCTCACATGTAATGAATTTCTGAATGATTAAAAGCAGACTACTCCACTTATCTTTTAAGGTTGAAACAGGAATCCCTTGTTTAAAGATTGATATATCCATACCTGGATTACGAAGAATGACCCTCCAGAAATTTTCCTCAAATTCCTTGTTCTTTAGCCATCTCTCTCCTTCTTGTGGAAGCTTTGTGGCTGCTGCAATTGATGATTCTGTCACTGGAAATTTGATGTCTCCAATTTCAACTTCTGCGCAATTGAAAAATCTTGCAAACGTTTTTGTAACCTCCTTGTGGTGACCCTTGAACTTCTTAATGAACTGCAACCATCCTGACTTCTTCAATGTGCTCTTAAGCTGCGGGTATCCTTCCATGAATTTAACTCCTTCGGGCTCTGTTCTCATTATAAGACCCATTCTTCCTTCTCACTGTGAAGACACCTCTGCAAATGATATTTTTACGGAAGCAGAACGGTTATGTGAGTGGAAAATAGAAGAGGGCCGTTAAGAAAATCGGTGGTTGCAAAATGGGGAGAGTATTGAGCATGAAATGAAAGAGGGTTTACAGAGTAGAAATCTGCGTAAACAAACAATGACATGAAGACTATAAAAACGTGGTGTGCAAGCGTGGACGCAGAGTGTCACTTGTGAAAATTTGTGAGACTGAACAAAGTTTATGATTTTGAGTTCATAAAAAGGTTGCGGAGTGGGATGTTGGTGGAAGAGATTCGTAATCAATTAGCTCACATCTGCATGATTAGCTGTTTTAAAAAATGTAATGAGGGTGAACGACTAAGTACAAGTTAAACTCAGAAATAGATTATGAGACCATTATGATTAATGCGGAGGATATAGTGGAGTTAAGGCAGCCATCAAGTCAAATCATTACATGTTAAGGAGCTGTGATTTACAAACTATACAAATTATGCTTTTGAAATTCTATTTGAAATGGTTTTGTCCATACCTTGGAATCAGACCTCTTTTCTTTTTTCTAACTTTTAATTGCCTGCCTTTGTAGGTGCTTTTTAGGTGTTGATGTCTTCAAAGATCTTCTACTTCCATACTTGCATCTTGCTTTTATTATTTTTTGGATAATCACTTGACTGTCACTTCAGAGTAATAGGATTAGCTGTAGAATCAGAATTTAGCCGCAGAATCAAAATTCAGCTGTGGAATCAGAATTCAGCTGCAGAATTGAAAAACAGTTGTGGAAAATGACATTGTGAATAACATATGACTTGGTGAATGAATGGAAATGAAAAATGACTGTATGGATGATACATGGAAAGGTGGATATGAAGAGAAACTGAAAGAAATGTTATTGATGGAATGTGGTGGCGAGATGGAGTGAAAACCAATCATTTCATTTCGCCCTGTATTTTCTGTATAAGAATGCCAATAAGTGATTGGTTTTCAAGCTTATACATTATTATTATTATTATTTTTTTAGATGATGATGAAAAAACAAAGACTATGCTGGTGGAGAAGAATGATTCTTCTTCACCAGCCTCATTGTAGAGTTATCTTGAAAGATTTTGATAAACTCCTCCTTTGAGATTGGCTTCTGATAGATCTTCAATCTATGGCCATTCACAAGGAGAGGAGTTTGGTGCTCATCAATTGTTTTGATTCTTATTTCCCCATTGCTAAAAACATTTTTAATCTCATATGGCCCAAGCCAATGAGTCTGAAGTTTACCTTGAAAATATTTGAACTTTGAATCAAATAGCAATGCCGAATCTCCTTCTTGAAACCTTTTGTCCTTGATGTATTTGTCATGCCACTTAGCTCTCTGCTGCTGAACTAGATCAGTTCTTTGAATTGCTTCTTGTCTAATTTCATCTAGTTCATTCAACTGCTCTAGTCTATGCTTTTGAGCTTCTGGTAGATCCATTCCCAACTGAATTTCCATCTTGAAGGTTTTAATTTGGAACTCAATGGGGAGCAGAACTTCCTTCCCATAAAAAAGTTCATAAGGAGTGTGTCCCGTTGTGTTCCTCCATGTAGTTCTGTAGGCCCATAAGGCTTCAGGAAGCCTTTCTGCCCAATCTCTTATATGTAGATGCATAGTCTTGGTAATGATTCATTCAATTAATTTATTTGTGGGCTCCACTTGACCATTTTCTTGCGGATGATAAGGAGTGGATTTCCTATGCTTGAACTTGTACTCTTCCATAAGCTTCTCCATTATTTTGGATGTGAATTGACTTCCCTGATCTGTGACAATTTCCTTTGGAACACCAAAGTGAGTAAAAATATCCTCATAAAGAAAATTAACTATTGTATTTTCATTAGCAGAAAATAATGCTTTGGCTTCTACCCATTTAGTGACCTAATCAGTACATACCAATATATACTTTTTCTGCTTGGATGGAGGATTAATAGGTCCAATAAAGTCTAAAACCCATTTTTCAAAGGGTTCGATAAGTACCTGAGGTTGTAATGGCATCTCATTTGAGGGGGTAGGGATGGCAGCTGTCACACCTTTTGACATATTGTTTTGCATCTTTGAAGAGGGATGACCAAAAATATCCTAAAGAAAGGATTTTATAAGCTGTCCTCTTGTCAGCAAAGTGTCCACCACACGGTTCATCATGACATGCTTTGAGAATATTAGGCATTTCATCTTCCCTAACACATCTTCTGATCACAAAGTCGGCCCTGTTTTATACAATTCGTTAGAAACCCATGAATATCTTGAACTATCCTGAATAATATTTCTTCTTTCTCTAGGAAATAAATGTGGAGGTAGTTTCCCTGTAACCAAATAGTTAGCCATATCTGCAAACCAAGGAGTTTTAGTAGTTACTGCAAATAAGTATTCATTAGGAAACTTATCCTCTACAGGAGAGTCTTCTTTGATATTATGAACCCTAGACAAGAAATGAACAACTGTGTTTTGTTTCCCAGGTCTATCTAACACATTAATATTGAATTCCTGTAAAAGAAGGAGCCATCTTATAACTCTGCCATTAGTAATAGGTTTGTTCATCAAATATCTAATTGCAGAATGATCAGTATGAATAAAAGTTTCATAGCATGTTATATAATGTCTAAAATTATTAATTGCATGAACAACATCTAAGAACTCTTTTTCAGTCACAATATAATTTAACTCGGTGGGAGTCAAATTTTTACTTGTATAGTTAATGGCATAAGGAATCAAGTCTTTTTGTCCCAGTACAAATCCTAGAGCTATATCTGAAGCATGGGTAGAAATATGGAAAGGAAGTTTCCAATTTGGTCCTCTTAAGATAGGTGCTTCAGATATTCTTGTTTTCAAGGCTTCAAATGCTAATTGCAATCAGGATTCCACTTGAATTCACAGTCTTTTATAAGCAATTTGAAGAGTGTAGACGCTATTTTGGTAAATTTTTCTATAAATCTTCTATAATATCCAGTAAATCCTAGAAAACTTCTAACATATTTTTGACAATTTGGAATAGGTAACTTGGAGATGACTTCAACTTTGGATTTGTCTACTTTAATCCCATCCTCTGAAATATGATGTCCCAAAACAATACCTTTAGTAAACATCATAAATAATTTTTCATGGCTTAATGAAAGGTTTGTTTCCTTACATGTTTTGAGGACTTTTTCCAAATTTTCCAAGGCTTCTTCAAATGTATTACCATAGACTGTAAAACCATCCATATATACCTCTACACAATCATGGACTAGATCAGAAAAACATTCCTAGTACTGCTCTTTGGAATGTTGCAGGTGCATTACATAATCCAAAAGGAAGCACTCGGTAAGAACAAGTTCCCCATGGACAAGTAAATGTGGTTTTATGTTGATCTTCAGGTGCTACTTGAATTTTTTTATAACCACTAAAACCATCCAAAAATGAAAAGTACTTTTTGCCTGCTAATGTATCTAATACTTGATCTATAAAGGGCAAATGAAAGTGATCCTTCAAGGTTGCTTTATTCAATTCCCTATAATCAATGCATACCCTCCATTTACCATTCTTTTTGGGCACTATCACCAAGGGAGAAACCCATTGGCTAGCTGAGATTGGGTAAATGAAGTTTACATTGAGTAATTTTTGGAGCTCTTCTTTCACAATATCCCTAAGATTTGGATTCATCCTTCTCTGAGGTTGTCTGATTGGTCTACTATTTTCCTCAATATAGATATGATGGATGCAAGTCTTAGGGTCAATACCTTTCATATCAATATACTCCCATGCAAATGCAACAAAATGTTTTTGTAAAATTTTGGTTAGCTCTTCTTGTTATAACTTTTCCAAGTTTTTGTTGATATTCAATGTTCTACCTGGAAAAATTTCAAATGCAGAACTACCAAACTCTTCCATAGAGTAGAGTGACATTTGTCTTGATGAAAAATATTCAATATCAGAATCTAACTGAAATTGTGTGTGATCATATTCTGAAGATGTTTCAAAATTTTCTAATGTGTTCAGGATTTGACTATCCTCACTAACTTCAGAAAGAGTAAAGATATGTTTTATAGCATCTTCATCGTCGACCCATTCATTGTCTCCTACTTCTGTAATTGCTTTTGCTAGAGGATACAAAGTAAATTTTTTTATTGAACTACCATCATAAATGTACATGTCACCAGAACTAAAACTAATAAAAGCATTAGCTGTGGCTAGCCAAGGTCTTCCTAAGATGAATGGGTGTCCTCCTAGATTATTCTTGAGAGTCAAAATCATGAAATCCACCGGATATTCCCAGAATCCAAGGAGACCAAAATATCTTCTAGTACACCATCTGGTTTGATTACTGATCTATCTACAAGTTGCAGTAAGGTAGGTGTGAAGAGAAGGTTAGGAAGTTTAAGCTGTTCCATAGTTTGTCTACTCATAATGTTTATAGCAACCCCTAAGTCAATTAATGTATTTGGAATTTCCATTTCATTTATGTGTGTCTTGACAATTGGACTTCCTGGATCCACATATTTCTGCATGGTAATCTTTCCCATCATGATATCAGCTATTTTCCCTACCAGGTGGATTCTTTTTGTGTCTCTTGGTTTCCTACCTGGTCTTTTGATACTGAACTCTTTTATTGTTTTTTCTAGAATAGGAATTTCTCTAATGGTTTGTAGCAATGGAATCTTGATACAAACATTCTTTAATTCATCTAGGAAATCATAGCCATGTAACAAGATTTTTTTTTCCACCCCCTTATCAATTTGTAATCTCTCAGGAAAAGGAGGTGTGGATGTAGATACAGGTTGCTCAACTATAGGAGTTGTGTGGATTGACTCTTTTTGTTTTTATTTTTGAATGGTTGGGTTTTGAAGGGATGCTTCTTCAAAATTTTTATTGACTTTCAGAAAATCCTCCTCAGAAGCATCTTGCTCTTGAATATCTATAGAAGGTTTTTCCCTTTCTAAAATCCTACTAGATCTAAGTTGAACATCACTAAGATCTAGATGAATAATCATGTAGGTAGGAAATGGTTGTCCTTCTATAATTTAAGCATTCCAAGGGTTTTTGTTGTTGGGATTTAGTAATGGTTGGGCTGGTAATTGATTTGACTTTTGTTGAAATGGAAGCAAGAGTTGAGGATTTTGATTTTGTTGAGGAGGTTGTTGTTGCGGAAATGGTAATGAAAGTTGTGGTTGTGAACTTTGTTGTTGGTTCCGTGGGGGAGGATAACTCTGATAAGATGGAGGATATTGATAATATTAAGCAAATCTCCCATAAGGATTTTGTACCCCTTGGGCCCATGATTGAGATTGATACTGATTTTAAGGTTGAGGCCAAGGATATTGCCAAGAATTCCAATTTGGTGAGGGCTGAAAATTCATTGGATTGTTAAATCCTTGATTTTGTTTCCCTTGCTAAGGTCTTCTTGAAACAAGGCAAAGAGGTTCTACAAAATTTGGAACCACTTCCTCCTGAAAGACAACTTTAACACTTGGGATTGAAGGACAATGCTTGGTCTCATGACTTTCCGAGCAAAGCATACATGTTTCTACAACTTTTGCATCTAAGGGACATTCTCTTAGAGCATGTTTCTTTCTAAATTTTGGGCAATGATGGCTAAAGCATCAAATTCTGTTTTCTGCTTGTTTTGAATTTTGAAGGTGTCTAGCTGTTCACTAAGGCTCCCTAGAATATCAGTTTTGAACTCATCAAGCATATTGCCAATTTCTGCCCTACTTACTGTCCCAGTTGTAGATTTATTTTCTCTAACAAGAGAGGGATCTCTAGGCCCTTTTCCAGTTTTAGATTTTCCTCTTGAGAGATGGACACATAGTTCTGCTATGTCACTTAATGGAAGTTGAGAGATGTCTCTCTTCCCCATCATGTTTAAAATATCTATCCATTCATCTCTAATGGATTTCAATAAAAGGGCTTTCAAGGTTTCCTCATCTAAATTGTTCATTTTTGCTCTCTTTAAGTTGTATTGAAACCTCTCAAGCAAATCCTCTAAGTTATCATCTTCTTTTTCCATCATTTTGAATACCTCATCCTTATGATTGGTAGGCATACAATGATCCAAATATCTATCAAAAAATGCCTACCTCATATAATTCCAAGTCCTAATAGATTGAGTGACTAATACCATAAACCATTTCAGAGAAACCCCTTTCAATGTTGAAGGGAAAAATTTGAGTTTTTGAGAGTCTTCTAGATAGTCATAGGTTTGACATGAGACTTCAAACTCAAATAGAAATGTTTCAGGATCCTCACTTCACAATCCATAAAATTTTGGGAGGACGGATGGTGAAATGTTTTTCATTGTTGTATGGGTTTCCTAATCTACTATAGGGAATCCAAATGATTTATCTCCTTCCCTATTTCCTCTACCTCCTCCATTGTTACCTCTACCTCCTCCATCATTTCCTCTACCTCTGCCTCTATCTTCCTCTGCCATGATAGTTTCCTCAGAATCTTCTGGCTCTTCTATTAATGGCTGATGGGAGAGGGTTTCTACCTCCTCTTCTTCTCTAGGTAATTCTACTTCTTCAGATGCAATAGGCTCCCCTATGGAGGTGAAGAAGGGTTCTTCTCCTAGGTCAGATTTAGTAGATGGAGTGGGAGAATCTTCTAATTCAGTTGCTGCCCCTTGAATTCCAAGAATCCTAAAGCTGGGAGTATGAGTTTGGGATGGAGGCGTATCTTCTCTATTCCTTGAAGTAGTTGGAGTTGTAAAAATCGAACTTTTGCCCTTAGCTATAAACCTTCCCCTAGAATCTCTTTCTCTATGCATGCCATTTTTTTTTTTTTTGTTTTTGGTGATTTTAATTGGGCTAATAATTCTTTTTCTGATCCTCCAGATCATACTAGGTGCAAGAGGAGAGCATACTCAAGAAATTTTTGGACTAGTAATTCTTTTTTCTAATCCTCCAGATCACACTAGGTGCAAGAGGAGAGCATACTCAAGAAATTATTAATTTTCCCAATTTTTTTTGAATGTAAGAGATATGCTACCTAGTTACACTTCCCCGGCAACAATGCCAAAATGTTTAGTTAATTTAGTATGTCCTAAATTGCTACATAAGTTATCAATCCGGGAGTCGTAAACTGATGAAGTGTAGTGCACTATATGTGCTAGACAACCCTTTTCTTACCTTACTGTTTTTAGTTTTATCTTGTTTTGGGGTTTTGTTCTGTTGGTCTCCTAAAGTGGTTTTAATGCAAATCCTAATCTGATGTTAAAGAAAAAGTTTAAGAATACTTTTCAAAGATCAAGTGTGGATGTAGAGTTGAAGACAAGGCTTATCCTCTTGGTTCTTGTGATGATTTCCAAACTTTGAACTTAGGAGATCTTAAACATGTTGTCTACAAAATCAGAACTTGAATGAGAGTGTGAATATGCAGCTATATAAACCAAACTAAAAATGAAGTACTGAAAATGAGATTACTATCTCTACTGTTCATCCAAATTGCAAAATTGAAATCTAATAACTTGCTGCAACTTAAACCAAAAAGTAAAGAAATTGGAAACTAATGATTAGTCAGTGATTTCATCCATAATCACAACATTTTGTCAATTAACTTCTAAAATGGGGTTAAGCTAAAGGCTCCAGAAATATCATCATATGGCATGAAAGAAATGACATCTAAATTATCTAATTGCACACTAATGAAAGAAAATCCAATTACTTCATCTATAATCACAATATTTCGCCAATTAACTTCTAAAATGAGGTTAAACTAAAGGCTCCGGAAATATCATCATATAGCATGAAAGAACGGACATCTAAATTATCTAATTGCACACTAATGAAAGCAAAGACAATTACTTCATCTATAATCACAATATTTCGCCAATTAACTTCTAAAACGGGTTAAGCTAAAGGCTCTGGAAATATCATCATATAGCATGAAAGAATTGACATCTAAACTATCTTAAACAGTAAACAAATATCACAAAGTAAAAGTATAAACAATTGAAATTGAAAACTGAGTTTCAGCAAAGGAAGTAAGTCTCAATAACACCACTTGATGCAAAAATTACACTAAGAAGCTCGAACATAACCAGAATTAAAGACCTATTCTAAAGTGCACCTATCAATGTTAGTAAGAAATGTGACAAGTTGCAAAGACATGTACAAGGTTAGAATGATTAAGATCATAAGCAAAACATGAGAAATATACAATTCGAATGAGAGAAAATATACATGAAAACTATACAAAAACAAAAGAAGGACCTTAGCTACATAGGGGCCCTCTGCACAACTTTGGACTAGCACGCTGTTACTTCAAAACATGCTCAAACAACTATGTGAAAAGCAGAGTTTTGTATTATGAAACAGAGTAATATGTCTCTCAGTTACAGAACAAAAAAATAACACTATAACAACAATATTAAGAATGTCCTATTTGCGTTGCAAACGCTGGTATTTATAGAGAAAAGGGATAACTGTATCTCAGAGGAATTTCTTCAACAATAGACACGTGAACAGGTCAAAATCCGAGGATTCAGCCTCTCGGTTTCCATGAGTAGTATATCTATGCGAGGTGGATGTTGGATTGTGTTATGTAGATGTCATGCAGGTGGAAAAAATGGATCTACGAATTCTAGAATGGCTTCGGGCTTCTTTTACGTGCAGGAACAAAGTTCTAGTTGGCATAGAACTCTCCGTTGACCTCCCTTTGACCGGGACCTTTCCTTCCATATCTGGCTAAGTAAATAGGACCTCATCCATGTGTGGATAATTCCTAAGCTGCCCATGTGTCTCATTCCTCCTACTGACACCTGTAACCTATAAAAAAATGGAAATGGCTGCGTAATTGCCAGTTAGCTGTGGAAAGTGGCTACATTCTGTAGCTGATAAACAAAACCTAGATCAAATACACTCTTGAAATCAACATGTAACAACTTTTGATAGCTTAGGATGCACTGACATGGGAAAATAGAAGAGAAAGGGTTTAAGAAAATTCTTGGAAGAGAGGTAGTTTTGGGGCTCAACGCATACTTTTACCATGAAGTATTCAAAGGGATTTCTCTCCAATATGTCCAAGCCTTTGATGCCACAACATGGTCTTCTCTCCAGAGACCACTAGATTTTCTGCTCCACTTTCAAGAACCATAGAACTGTTGCACCCATCAACAACCATGCTACCTTGCAGCTTGTACAGAGTTCCAATCCAAACTCCCCGCATCAATACTAGTGCTCCCCGAACCATCTTGCAGGTATCCTTCTTGAAGACTGTTTTTACACATGAATCATCTAGCTTGCTTACAAAAATTAGATTTCTGGCCAATGCAGGAATATGTAGAACACCCAGAAGTGTTCTAACTCTTCCACCTTGCAACTTCAACTTTACCTTTCTGTGACCAATGATTTTAGCCTTCCTGTCATCCCCCAAGAAGACATCATCACCATCATATTTCTCATACTCGCAGAACTAATCTCTATGGGGAGTGAAGTGAAATTATGCACCTGAGTCAATCAACCATGCCTCATGATATACATGTGTACTTGAAGAAGCCAAGTACACATCCCTACCTTCATCTGAGGTGGTTTTCACCTACAGAAGGAGCATCATCAGATCCCTTTCCTTTATCAGGAGCTTTAGATTTACAGTCCCTTTTGTAGTGCCCTTCCTTTTCGCATTTCCAGCACACCACCTTTACAGGTTTTCCTGGA